>JAODUO010000703.1:0-10000 GCA_025642075.2 Ridgeia piscesae
CCAGTTTTTGTAAGAAGAATACATAAACAACATCCTTCAGTATATCTAGTCCAGTAGTAAGAAGAATACATAAACAACATCCTTCAGTATATCTAGTCCAGCAGTAAGAAGAATACATAAACAACATCCTTCAGTATATCTAGTCCAGCAGTAAGAAGAATACATAAACAACATCCTTCAGTATATCTAGTCCAGTAGTAAGAAGAATACATAAACAACATCCTTCAGTATATCTAGTCCAGTAGTAAGAAGAATACATAAACAACATCCTTCAGTATATCTAGTCCAGCAGTAAGAAGAATACATAAACAACATCCTTCAGTATATCTAGTCCAGCAGTAAGAAGAATACATAAACAACATCCTTCAGTATATCTAGTCCAGCAGTAAGAAGAATACATAAACAACATCCTTCAGTATATCTAGTCCAGCAGTAAGAAGAATACATAAACAACATCCTTCAGTATATCTAGTCCAGCAGTAAGAAGAATACATAAACAACATCCTTCAGTATATCTAGTCCAGCAGTAAGAAGAATACATAAACAACATCCTTCAGTATATCTAGTCCAGCAGTAAGAAGAATACATAAACAACATCCTTCAATATATCTAGTCCAGTAGTAAGAATACATAAACAACATCCTTCAGTATATCTAGTCCAGTAGTAAGAATACATAAACAACATCCTTCAGTATATCTAGTCCAGCAGTAAGAAGAATACATAAACAACATCCTTCAGTATATCTAGTTCCAGTAGTAAGAAGAATACATAAACAACATCCTTCAGTATATCTAGTCCAGTAGTAAGAAGAATACATAAACAACATCCTTCAGTATATCTAGTCCAGTAGTAAGAAGAATACATAAACAACATCCTTCAGTATATCTAGTCCAGCAGTAAGAAGAATACATAAACAACATCCTTCAGTATATCTAGTCCAGTAGTAAGAATACATAAACAACATCCTTCAGTATATCTAGTCCAGTAGTAAGAAGAATGAATACATAAATGTTAGTAAATGAGACATGCGCGTGATACCTTTAACTCAGTCACAGAAAGATACTGGCAGCAAATCATATTCAGGGTCCAACAAAAGCAAGTTTTCTCCAAATACACGGAGTTGTTACACATTCTCAAAACTATCAGAGAACTTCTCTGGTGACAGTCGTCTACACAACAGATGCAGTCTATTGAGGATGACACCGTTTTCATCTTCCAACTACATTGCTGAATTGACAGGGCTCATATTTATCAAGTTTATTTTATTGATCATGTCTGGACTTAAGGTAACAGGCATCTCTTATGATTGTGGTCTTAGTTAGGGTGTAATGGCCAAACAATTTCCCAAGTAAAGGCTGTAGCATTTGTTTAACGGCTTCCTTACGTTACTGAACAACTTGCTGTCAGCTGAGTTGACGATTTGTACAAATCCTCGATTAGTCTAGGAAAACAAAGAAGGGGAAACTTAAGAAGCCTCAGTAAATGTTAGAGAAACCAAAAAAGCGTTTAGTGCTATGCATTGAGCTCTTCAGCAAATCAACTAGTTACTGGCGGGCGACTACCAATCTAGGGCACCATTTATATGTACAAATGGCAGATCACACACAACTCAGAAAGCGCAAGAAGAAAGCAGATCCTGCACAGGGGGCATTTCTGAACACCCGGGCTGGGCACCACTCCACCCTGTACGTAAAAACCCAAAATAAAGCTCCGACACAGGTCCAAACCCGAGAATGTTGCACAAAAGCAAACCGCAAGAACGCATTCCGACTTAGGACAGTTTTCATAACATTTCCTTTTTATGGCTCACTAACGTCGGTGATTGTTTTTGAAATGCTCCCCATGTTCGCTGTTCATGTCAGCAACATGCATGCACACTTACGTGTCCACTTTGGAGCCACCTTCCAGTGGGCATTGTCCATGCGCACACATTCTAGACCCTCAATTGTGCACATGGGGTGAAATCGAGGGCTATATTTACGTTTTGTCTGCCGTCTGGATCCTGCTTTATTCTCTGCCTTTCTGCGTCGGAAGAGGTGTTGCCCTGGGTATAAGTAAAACACCCTTCAATTTAACAGCCCTGGGTATGAGTAAAACACCCTTAGATTTAACAGCCCTGGGTATGAGTAAAACACCGTTAGATTTAACAGCCCTGGGTATGAGTAAAACACCCTTATATTTAACAGCCCTGGGTATGAGTAAAACACCCTTAAATTTAACAGCCCTGGGTGTGAGGTAAAACACCCTTAAATTTAACAGCCCTGGGTATGAGTAAATCACCCTCCAATTTAACAGCCCTGGGTTTGAGGTAAACTACCCTTAGCTACAGCCCATGATGGTACAAGGTGAAATAACCTTAGATATAGCCCTGAGTAGCAGGTAAAATATGCTCAAATACACCCTAGAGTATTAGGGAAAACACCCCTAACTACATCCTTGTATATGAGAAAGCCTTACATCCTTAGGTAAGAGATAAAGCGCCTTTCAACACAGACCCTTGTAGAAGGAAAACATTTAAATGCAGCTTTGATTATGAGGTAAAACATCCTTAAATACAACTCTGAGCATGAGGTAAAATACCGTCAAATTATTTGAAATATATACCCTAGAGAATGACATAAAATACTGTCAAATATACCCTAGAAAATGACGTAAAATACCATCAAATATACCCTAGAGAATTACTAAAATACCATCAAATAGAACCCTAGAGAATGACATAAAATACTGTCAAATATACCCTAGAAAATGACGTAAAATACTGTCAAATATACCCTAGAGAATGACGTAAAATACCATCAAATAGAATGCTAGAGAATGACATAAAATACCATCAAATAGAACCTAGAGAATGACATAAAATATCATCAAATATACCCTAGAGAATGACATAAAATACCATCAAATAGAACCTAGAGAATGACATAAAATATCATCAAATATACCCTAGAGAATGACGTAAAATACCATCAAATAGAATGCTAGAGAATGACATAAAATACCATCAAATAGAACGCTAGAGAATGACATAAAATATCATCAAATATACCCTAGAGAATGACATAAAATACCATCAAATATACCCTAGAGAATGACGTAAAATACCGTCAAATATACCCTAGAGAATGACGTAAAATACCGTCAAATATACCCTAGAGAATGACGTAAAATACCGTCAAATATACCCTAGAGAATGACGTAAAATACCGTCAAATATACCCTAGAGAATGACGTAAAATACCATCAAATATACCCTAGAGAATTCCGTAAATACCGTCAAATATACCCTACAGAATTTCGTCAAATACCGTCAAATATACCTTAGAGTATGAGGTAAAATACCATCAAATATACCCTAGAGTATGAGGGAAAATACCATCAAATATACCCTAGAGTATGAGGTGAAATACCATCAAATATACCCTAGAGTATGAGGTGAAATACCATCAAATATACCCTAGAGTAGGAGGTAAAATACCATCAAATATACCCTAGAGTATGAGGTGAAATACCATCAAATATACCCTAGAGTATGAGGTGAAATACCATCAAATATACCCTAGAGTATGAGGTAAAATACCATCAAATATACCCTAGAGTATGAGGTGAAATACCATCAAATATACCCTAGAGTAGGAGGTAAAATACCATCAAATATACCCTAGAGTAGGAGGTAAAATACCATCAAATATACCCTAGAGTATGAGGTGAAATACCATCAAATATACCCTAGAGTATGAGGTGAAATACCATCAAATATACCCTAGAGTATGAGGTAAAATACCATCAAATATACCCTAGAGTATGAGGTGAAATACCATCAAATATACCCTAGAGTAGGAGGTAAAATACCATCAAATATACCCTAGAGTATGAGGTGAAATACCATCAAATATACCCTAGAGTAGGAGGTAAAATACCATCAAATATACCCTAGAGAATGAGGGAAAACATCCTTAACTACATCATTGCATATCAGAAAGCCATCCTCAAATACAACCTTGGGTTCGAGGTAAAATTAAATTAAATATTGCCTTGTGAGCAACAAAGAAACAACACCCTTAAACACAGCAATGGCTGAGGACAAACATGACATGGTCAAGGTTAAATACAGACCCAGGGGGTGACAAAAACACCCTTAAACAGAGCTGGATACAAGGGGATACATCACTGGATATGAGATAAAATACCCTTAGACAGATACTTAGATGAGATCAAATATCCTTAAATAGATCTTCAGGGACTGAGGTAAAACACCATCAGTACTTCTCTGGAACGAGGTAAAACACATTTCACATTTAACTAAAATCCTATTATTAAAAACAGCCCCAGGGTTTAACACAGAACGTTCTTAAATACAGATAAGTTTGGTTTCCACCTTTAAAGAATATAAGCAACATAATTTATTTGCTCATGTTGACGTTATTGTGATACTATTCTTCATGGCAACTGGCTCAAATAACGTTCTCATGACGATAAAACAATAACATATATCATCCTGTATAAAAAGACTTTGCATGAACCAGACATGACTGTTTGTTATCCATGTAACTGCTCAACATTATTGGTCTATTATGGCCCTGATTTGACACTGAACCAAGTTTATTAATTAAATGCGTATCCCTGTGAGTTCACTGGTGCGAACTAGAGAACATTTTCTTACAGGAAGTTGTAGTTACAGCCAAGATTGTGGTTACAAATAGAAATAACACAGATTAAATAAAAATGTAAACAGGGATGTTGCCACTGTGACATGAACCTGTATTGATGTTGGGTGGCATTTGAGTGACATAGTGACATTTGAATGACACCAGAGTGGCACCATACAGCAGTGACATTTGAATGACACCTGAGTGGCACCATACTGTATAGTGACATATGAATGACGCCAGAGTGCCACTATCACTGATACACTAGTGGAGTTGATGCACTGTGCCAGTGGAAGGCAACACATGGAGATGTAGTGATGACATAGACATCAACTGATTGATGTGTTTACATTCATGTGTGTGTGGATGCAGGTACTACTATGTACATACATGTGTACACACATCCACATCCACTTGTGGATGATGTCACTCACTATTGCACACACATTTATTTACTCACACACGCACACGCACACACACACACACACTCACACACACACACACTCACACACACACACATACACACTCACACTCACACACACACACACGCACACACACACACTCACACACACACACATACACACTCACACACACACACACACACACACTCACATACACACACACACACACACACACACACACAGACACATACAGACACACGTGTGCACACATGCATGCAAACATGCCCACACACAACACATATTCACAGACATCCATATGTATGCACATACACACCCAATACACACACACACACACACCCAATACACACCCAATACACATACAATACACACACACAACACAGACACACACACAGACACCCTCATGTATATACACACACATGCAGACATACATGCAGACACACACACGCACGCACGCACGCACGCACGCACGCACGCACGCACGCACGCACGCACGCACGCACGCACGCACGCACGCACGCACACACACCACTCATACCTGATTCACTCAACACTACAGACTCATCTTCCAGCTCATCTCGACTCACATTTCCACAATGGCGGCGTCTTCCAATGGTCGTTGTCGTGGACGAAGCACTTCATGTTCACGCGGTCACAGTCCTTATCCGGCTTCCCCCCTCTCCGTCTCCCAACCTTCCCGGATGCATACAACTTTCTCTTAGCCTTCCTCTCCTCCCGACGTTTCTTCTTCCGTTCCTTCTTCTGTATCTTCCAAGGCTTCTGCCTGGGTTTCTTCACCCGGTCGTGTCGTCTCTTCCACTTCATCTGACGTCTCACCTCCGCAGCGTAACTGCACAAACACACATTTGACGGGAGTGTCAGGGAGAGTCAGGGAGTGTCAGGGAGTGTCAGGGAGTGTCAGGGAGTGTCAATTTTTTTATGTAATATTGTTTATTTAAGACAAAACGTCCGTATGTCTACAGAAAATACAATTTAGAAAAATTACAATGCATAAAATACAATTAAAGCACTTATGGGGTACAAGTAGAAGACTAAATAAGTGGGTACATAATAACAAATAAATAGGTCATGAAAAAATTGAATAAGTGATTAAAATAATTATTAAAAATAGGGTAAAAAATGCAATACAAATATAATGTGTACAATTGGGATCACCAGTTTGTGTAAATAGAGCTTCTAAAATATGTATATCAGTATGGAAGTAATTGACAAAAAGAGGGTTTCCAGACAAATGAAGATGACATAAAAGGCTAAATATGGATGAATGAATGCGTTCATTGGAAGATTTAATATAATTGGTGGCAAACAAATCTTGCACTACAACTTGATGGTAAGTTAAGTACAATTCTGAGACTGTTATTGAATGCGAAGGTAGTGCTTCTCAAGCTCAGCCATGCTGCAATCTATGCGCAAAAGCAACCATGCAACGGTTTGGATGGTCACTTCCTCCACTAACAGATATGTTTCCTAGCTTTGACAACAGGTGGAGGTGGCACCATCTGTTGGACACTTATGAAACCTCTGTGTTTGGATTCTTAGGAGCTGTGCAATAGGGGAATTTTTCATATGGCTTTGTACTGGTAGTTTTTGATTGAGTGCTGCTTGAAAATATCATATGATAAATACTTCATAGATGCATGCAGCATTCTCTACAAACATATGCAGACAGAACTAACTATTTTTATGCAAAACGTTTAATTTAAAGTTGATAAACATATTCAGATCTGCCTCATGCGACATTTAATTACCTGTAATTTACTAAAACAAGCACAACTTGCAAAATTACGAAATGAAATACAAAGAAATTAAATGCAGGACTCGGAATGCATTCTTGATTTTAATACCTCATTTAAATATTATGCTGTAGGCATCCATCCTTATTAAATGGTGAGAATGGATGTGACGTCGGACTCACCTGCTGTACGTGTCTGGGGGTTCTATCTCGTCCTCACCATACTCCTCCATATCACAGTCACATTCCTCTTCATCTAAATCAACCCCAAACTCACTCTGGTAGGGCACCCCAGCCTCCACTCTTACACCCTCATCCGTTACCATGGCAACAGCATCCGTTGCCTGGGTAACAGCCACCGTTGGTTCTGCATCCATATCATAATGAGGCTCCACTGGTTGCTTAGCAACCGCTGCCATGTTGTGTGCAGGTGGCGTATCCATGGCGATGGCAGGGGTTGTCTGCTTGTAGCTTACTGTCATGGCATGGAGTGTCGCCGTGGCAACGGTGGGGGAGCTAGTCCTGCGGCTATCCTGCGGTCTCGCCGCTGGAGAATCAGTCGACTGTTGGATGACGTTTTCACTTGGATTTGTCACTTTGTCTTCAGTCACGGTGCTTTGTTTGGATTCTTCTGCTGTGTGTGTGTTTGTCTTCTGTCCTCTGTCACTGTGTGACCTGTCACTGACTTCTGTCTTCTGTCCTCTGTCACTGTGTGACCTGTCACTGACTTCTGTCTTCTGTCCTCTGTCACTGTGTGACCTGTCACTGACTTCTGTCTTCTGTCCTCTGTCACTGTGTGACCTGTCACTGACTTCTGTCTTCTTCCCGCCCTCTCTACTGCCATCTGTGTGTCCTGCCAGGGGTCTCTGTGACTTCAGGTGCTGTCTGATGTCCTGAAGGAGACAAGACTTGTTTAGACAACGTGTCCACTGTTGTATAGGTCTACATACACGTACATGTGTCACATACATTTATACATGTGTCACATACATTTATACATGTGTCACATACATTTATACATGTGAAAACATACATATTTATAAACACTGTACACATATTTTATACGTACTCATTCGTGTTTATACATAAATGAATAGTTTATATATACCCACAAGTACATATTGTAAACATGTGTTTTATACACACATGTACACTTAAATACTCATACAATTTGTACAGACACATGCATGCGCCTGCATGCATGCACGCACGCACACACCCACAAACACATGAACAAACACACATCATACAGGCGAGATAAATTTGTTTTGCGTGTTTTGTATGACATATTTGTGTTAACCTACTCGTAGTTTGTTGAGCTGTGTCTTGTAGTATTCGATCATGATGTCGAGACGGAGTTTCTGCGCCTTCCACACGTCCAAGTGGTTGTAGATGTTGTCAGCACATGACACAGTGTTATTTGGCAACACCCGGCATCTCACAGCAAACTCCTCTGGAAAAATTCATAATACACATTAAACAAAAATATAATTTTATTTACTATGGAATATATTGTTCATGACTTCAATGGATTTAGTTATTTTGCAAGAAATTCATTAATTTTTGAGCATACTTTCATATGCAAAATGTCATATGTTTCACAAAATATGCTCCACAAGTCAGGGCATTTCTTATAAAATTATTTTATTTGGCATGAAAAATATACCTATTGCATAAATACATAATTCAACCAAAGCTGGATAATAGTATTTTGCTTCCATTTTTTTAAATGATTTGCTGCTTTTACCAAAATTGCATAACAAAATAAATAAATGTTGTAATAGACCAGATTAAGATGATTTTTTACCAAGTAACGTTAAAGATGCACAATGGATTTTTTGCGTTGTAGCATTAACATACATACAATATGTAAGTAAGTAGGTTTATTTGCAAAATTATTTAGATATGATATAAGCACATAAGTTGAATTGTGGAGGCACCTTTAATATAGGCAGTAATAATACCAATTAATTGTCAGTTTGCATGAAACGAACAACTTATTCACACAACAACCAGAATGAAGCCAACAAACAAATGCCCCTGAGGTGTGATGTTGACTTACTGTCGTTCTCAATGGGGTCGGGCAGCACAGTCTTGAGATTAGTGTACGCATCGGTCACAGGGAGCGCCACTGAAGTCTGTCCAGCAGGGGGCGTGGCGGTCTGTTGTGTGATCGGGACATGTTTCGTTGTGACTTTGGATGTCGTGGTTTCTGTGTGGTCATGTGACTTGGTTGTTAAGAATGAACTGATATAATGCGTGAAGTCAATCACAGTAAGCATGGTCTCACTTCGAACTACAGGTCGATAGAAACATTCGGCATTTGTTTTGTCTAGTGGTTGACACAGTGAGCTAATGTAACATCCAACATTACAAGCACAGTCAGCCCACCCCAGAATCTCACTAGATGTCACCACTATATGCACAATATACATTTACGTTTAGTTTCATGATTTGAAAATTTCAATTTCATTTGCGCATTGTCTGTTTGTGATTTACAAAGTTAAGAATGACTTCCCTGCAGTTATGTTCATAAGTAGCATTCATTGGTCAATAACCATCCAAATGATTAATTATGTGGAAATTATTATGCAGGACATTGATATTTCATATGAAAATTGCAGGTATTTCACAGCCAGCCAGCCAGCCAGCCAGCCAGCCAGCCAGCCAGCCAGCCAGCCAGCCAGCCAGCCAGCCAGCCAGCCAGCCAGCCAGCCAGCCAGCCAGCCAGCCAGCCAGCCAGCCAGCCAGCCAGCCAGCCAGCCAGCCAGCCAGCCAGCCAGCCAGCCAGCCAGCCAGCCAGCCAGCCAGCCAGCCAGCCAGCCAGCCAGCCAGCGAGCCAGCCAGCCAGCCAGCCAGCCAGCCAGCCAGCCAGCCAGCCAGCCAGCCAGCCAGCCAGCCAGCCAGCAGCCAGCCATGAGACGCTGGCTGCATCAGCAGGAAGTACCTTTTGTAGTGGTTGTGTCACTAGTGTCAGGTGACGTGTCAGTGCCTTTGTCTGTCACTGACATTGACAGTGATTGCATCGTGTCAAGTACCTCTCCCTCTCCAGACATCGAGATCAAGTCACCGCCAGTGACGTCACGGCGTTCACGTCGAGTGCGTCTTGGATGGCTTTGATGTCGTTTACCTGTGACATGGGCTACAGGTGCAAGGAGCCAAAACTAAGATGTATGTG
>JAODUO010000703.1:15000-65000 GCA_025642075.2 Ridgeia piscesae
ATAATTATTGTAACAATGTGAAACATACTAAAACCATCTGCTGGCATAAACCAGGGCAGGACATACACACACACACCGACGCACATTCACACACACACATACACACACAGACACACACACCCACCCACACCCACACATACACCGACCCACCCACACACACACACCCACACACACACACCCCACCACACACCCACACCCACACCACACACACACACACACACACACACACACACACACACACACACACACACACACACACACACACACACACACACACACACACACACACACACATCAGTAGTATAGTCATTATTATAAATAAAGTAATAAAATACCACAAACTGTTGCCAAGTCTTGGATAAAAAAAACTGAAAAACTGAACAACACAAACTGAACTGAACATAAAAGTACAATAATAACACTGGTAGTTAACTAAAATATACACGGTCGCAGTACATGAAAAAGAAATTCAAATGCATTAAAAAATCAGTAAAAAAACAGTAAATAATAAATGCCTAGAATAACAGACTACACAATGATACCATCAAGTACAGTGTATACATCAACTATGTTGTGACAAAAGATAACCACAGGCTGCTCACATGACTCCCGCTGGAATGCCTGGCCCTCGCATGTAGAAGGGCACTTTCACGTCAAACTCATATGGCATTGCCTTACCCTTGACCAGTCCGTACTGACCAAGATGGTAGCCGTGGTCAGATGTGTATATGAAGTATGTGTTCGAGAGTTCACCCAGTCGACGCAGCTCGTCATAAACCTGCAAGTGAAAGTTGTTTAGTTGGCTGATATAGTTTGGCATTTGTAATACAGTGCACTATGTATCCAGACGAACAATTTAAAGGTATTTTATGTGAAAAGTAAAATAGAAATATATTTCTTCTTCTTCTTCTTCTTCCAGATACCGTCTAGTCACAACATGCTGAGGACACAGGCGGGCGAACAGGAACAATCAGAAAATATTTAAATGGTAGGTAAATGATAGGCTAAATAAATAGGTTAAATAAATTAGTTCAACTATTCATTCATATAAGGTATAAAATTATATCGATGTGCTTCATTTTGCCTTTAGGTATGATACACTGCTAATATGTTAGTATTTATTTCAAATCTTTGCAACCATATTTTATTATACTTTACGGGGTACCAATAATGTGGACATGCAAAATGTTATTAAAAAACATGAGATAAAATATTTCACCTCTTCACCTACATGCATGACCAACAACATACAACCCTTTCACCCTCTCCCCTCCCCTACCCACCCCCTCTATCCACCCCCTCTACTCACCCTCTGTACGGCGCTGTCGACAGACTGCAGTGTCTGTAGTCTCTTGCGATGAAGTAGGTCTGTAAATGACACTTGGATGGGCTCCATCTTTCCCGTGAACTGCAGGATCCACTGTTTGTCAGGGTTAGGGGCGAAGTTCCAACTTGGGGTGCTACAAACAACCACAAATGTAAAAACAGTAACACTTTTACTCACTCTTAATGTTAAGTCATCATAACTTTATACTTTAGTTGTTATATCACACATGTATTTATTATATGAACGTTTTAATTGAAACCAGTGTCCTATTGATAGGCCTTAAATGAAAAATATTTGTAATAGAAAACTAAAATAAAAAATTAATAAAATAATATAATAAAAAATAAAATAAACATTAATACAATAATAATAAAATATCTAAAATCAATAAATAAAAAAGAATAAAGTAATAATAAATAATGTTTTTTATTAAATTAAAATAGTGGTCTGCTCCAAATTATCGCCTGCCATGCCCGTGCTGCCACCTACCGGTGTGTGGTGACATTCTTGAACTTGTGCTGATATTGCGGGGCGGCGTCTTCGGGTCCGTGTGGAGCGGGCATGCTCAGTACCATGGCAACCGGCCTTCATCCAATCAACAATCATGTCAGTTACAACTGCACTGAGCAAGCCGTAATTAACTCATGATAAGAACTAATTTGTTCCTTTGACGATAACAAGCAGTGTACTTGATTAACCCAAAAACCCAAAGTGATTTCATGAATTCACAGTCTAAGCAAATATGTAAGAATGATCTTACACTGAAAAATTTTTCATGGAATGTAAAACTACAGTAGAGCTTATTAATTAGCCTGGATTTCGGACTCCATCTGGTTTTGTTCAGGTCCTGTAAACCGTAATTTGAGTTGACTAGGTAAACCTGTAGAATGCGTGCTTCATGGCTTTTCAAACAAAATGAAAATCCGAGTTTGTGAAGTGTTTTAAAACCTTTCATGGAACAAGTGAGAGACATATCATTGGTTCACTCAAATGTTTGTACAATACCATGATCTACAACTGTAGATGTATGTAACATAAGTCTTTACAAAAATTATAAATAATATATTATATAGAATATGTTCTACAGGATTTATGTGGATAATTTTCTGTAGAATATTAACTTTTACACTATATAGAATTTTTGTAGAATTCTGGTATAATGATGTCGCCATAAAAATGCTGTACAAATCCTCGGAAATCTGTAGAACATTCTGTAGAAGTGTAAGAGAAATTGGAGTTACCTGAGTAGTTTTAGGTAATTTTAGATAATATTCTACAGAATTCTTTAGAATTGTTATGGCCATAGCAATTGTTCTAGTATGCTACAGAAATGGTCACACATGTGCAGACTTTCGACAGGTTTCAATCGAATATTTTGTTAATAAAGAGAAGGTCCATAGTTTTATGAAAGAATTCTTAGATCGATGATAGGATCCGAACAAAAGAGGATAATTAAAATGGTGTAATCATCGAGCAGGACGGACAGATCCCACTGAGGGACTAATGGATCTTTAGGGAAGGAACGCTCCCAAGATGGAAGGAAAGCATTGGCCCTGTCACTAGTAAAGTTCCTCTGGGTGGAGGGTAAGATCCTCTAAAGGGAAGGAGAGCTCCCAAGATGGAAGGAAAGTTTGGGTCCTAAATAGAAGGAAAGCTTTTCTGGGTGGTGGGAAAGCTCCCAAGATGGAACATAACTTTGGTACCGAAATAGAAAGAAAGCTCCTCTAGATGGAAGGAAAGCATGGGCCTTAAAGGGAAGGAAAGCTCATCTGGATGGAGACAGCTCCCTTAAAGGAAATGGAAGGCAAAGAAAGGAAAGGAAAGGAAAGGAAAGGAAAGGAAAGGAAAGGAAAGGAAAGGAAAGGAAAGGAAAGGAAAGGAAAGGAAAGGAAAGGAAAGGAAAGGAAAGGAAAGGAAAAGAAAAGAAGGAAAGCTCCCAAGATGGAAGGAAAGCATGGGCCCTACATGGATGGAAAAGTTTTCTAGATGGAGGCAAAGCAATCAATAGAAGGAAGAAATGGTCCTTAAAGCTGCCATAGAAGGAAGAAAAGGTCCTTAAAGCTGCCATAGAAGGAAGAAAAGGTCCTTAAAGCTGCCATAGAAGGAAGAAAAGGTCCTTAAAACTGCCACAGAAGGAAGAAAAGGTCCTTAAAGCTGTCACAGAAGGAAGAAAAGGTCCTTAAAGCTGCCACAGAAGGAAGAAAAGGTCCTTAAAGCTGCCACAGAAGGAAGTAAAGCTCCTTAAAGCTGCCACAGAAGGAAGTAAAGCTCCTTAAAGCTGTCATAGAAGGAAGTAAAAATCCTTAAAGCTGCCACAGAAAGAAGAAAAGCTCCTTAAAGCTGCCACAGAAAGAAGAAAAGCTCCTTAAAGCTGCCACAGAAATAAAAGCTCCTTAAAGCTGCCACAGAAAGAAGAACAGCTCCTTAAAGCTGCCACAGAAAGAAGAAAAGCTCCTTAAACCTGCCACAGAAGGAAGAAAAGGTAATTAAAGGTGCCATAGAAGGAAGAAAAGTTCCTTAAAATTGCCATAGAAAGAAAAGCTTCTCAAAGCTGCCACAGAAGAAAGAAAAGTTCCTTAAAGCTGCCACAGAGGGAAGAAAAGCATCTTAAAGCTGCCACAGAGGGAAGAAAAGTTCCTTAAAGTTACCACAGAGGAAAGAAAAGCCCCTTAAAGCTGTCATAGAAGAAAGAAAAGCTTCTTAAGTTGCCACAGAAAGTAGAAAAGCTCCTTAAAGCTGCCATAGAAGGGAGAAAACCTCTTTAAGCTTCACACAGAATGAAGAAAATCTCCTTAAAGCTGCCTTAGAAGGAAGAAAACCTCCTTACATGGAAGCAAACTCCCCTATCCCCAGCGAGCACCCACCTGTCGGGGAAGAACTGTTTGGAGCGTTCAAGGAAGGTGAGGCTGTTGTTGGTGATGAGGTCAGTGAGGTAGTCGTTGTTGTAGTCGTCCTTGTGTTTCTCCTTCCGACCGTTGAAGTTGACGCTGTAGTTGTAGAAACGGGAGTTTCGGATCAGTCCCATCCACTCGGTCCAGCCCGGGGGGATGTGTTCTCCATCGTACTCGTTCAGGTACTTCCCAAAGAATCCTGGGAAGAGGGAGAGAGTCAGAGGTCAGAGTCAGAGGTCGGGGGGTGGGCACATAGCCAGCTGTATAGGGCTAGCACTTCAGTGATAATAAATATATCTTATATATTATATTATTATAGTCAGCTACAATCAACCGGTAGTAACCTTCGTTACATTCCTCGGGTGAAAACGAAAGCTGGAACCCGAGTGTCTCTGTTGCTGCACCAGCTGTGTGCAATTCACTTCCTGCCAGCATCAAGTTAGAATGAAATAGTTTCATTTTGTTGATGGTGAGACACAGGGCACCTTGAGTACCACCCATGCAAAACAATTCTGTACACGTTGGAGTTTAGATATTTAGATTAGCCTTATCGCGTAATCTAGTCCCACAATGCACCTGTGCGGTATCCGGCGTTCGTGAGATAGGTGCCGAAGTTGCGTGTCTCGTACTTGTGGCGCCACTGGAGGGAGGAGCAGTTGTCTTTGTTTGTGTATGTGTTGTGGTTGTGGACGTACATTCCCGTCAGCATGCTGCTGCGAGACGGACAACACATCGGCGTCGTGACGTACGCGTGTGGGAAGGTGGCGCCACCATCTCGCAGGATCCGCAGCGTCTTGCGCATGAAGTTCATTGAACCTGCGATGAATGACATTAGTGGTCATTTTTGTTTACATCCGTGGGGACATTTGTCGTTATAGTTGTAGTGACAGGCTTTTATATCAAAATTTATGGTGAAATTGTTGGTGACATTTGTGTGGCGTGCGATGACCTTTATGATCATGATGACATGCATGGTGATATTTGTGGTGATTTACATACATGGTAATATATTCATAGTGATGTGGACGGTGACATTTAAGGTGATTTTTAAATAATATTTGTGGTGACATTTATGGTGACATTTAATGTAACATTTTCGGTGTCATTTACAGTAACATTTAAACTAAACATTGCTGTGAGATTTACACTAACATCTGCAGTGACATTTAAGCTAACAGTTTATTTACAGTTTAAGCTAACAGTTTATTTGCAGCAAAATTTACTGTGACAATTAAGCTAACATTTAAACTAACATCTGTAATGACATTTAAGCTAACAGTTTATTTGCAGCAAAATTTACTGTGACAATTAAGCTAACATTTAAACTAACATCTGTAATGACATTTAAGCTAACAGTTTATTTGCAGCAAAATTTACTGTGACAATTAAGCTAACATTTAAACTAACATCTGTAATGACATTTAAGCTAACAGTTTATTTGCAGCAAAATTTACTGTGACAATTAAGCTAACATTTAAACTAACATCTGTAATGACATTTAAGCTAACAGTTTATTTGCAGCAAAATTTACTGTGACAATTAAGCTAACATTTAAACTAACATCTGTAATGACATTTTATGTTTAAGCTAACATTTATGTTGACATATACTGTGACATTGACTGTGCCATTTTTGATAACATTTATGTTGAAATGTTTGTCTAATTTGCAGTGACACTAAAATTGACAATTAGTGACATCTGTAGTAAATCTATAAAAAGAAATGATAATTATGTAACACATAATTCATGGTGACAATTCATGTGATATTTACATACCTTTCCTGTGCCATATATACCAATATTCGCATGATATTTACAGTGCTTATTTTTCCTTACATGTACATTTATTGTGACATGTAATATGTCATTCATTATCACAATTTCCATAACAATTATTGTTACTTTACAGCGGCGTAACACCGCCATTCATTACGAAACTATACCGACACTTATGGTGAAATTTATGGTAATACTACACTCAACATTTGATCAGAAAGTGCGAAATTACTTTTAAACAATTTGTAGATGGCTTCCTTGTACGCAATTTAGGAATGGATTACTTTGTCATCAGTGCAGTGATTTAAAGCACAACAGTGATCTCTTCTAAGTAAGTCATAAAGTGCTATTCCTGTACTTGTATAATATTTGCATTAAATCTAGTTTATATGTTTGGCTCCACACCATGTTTTCTGTAACAACTTGCCAGTATCTGTACCAACCTAATAGGCACACAACAGCAGGGTGCTGTAAATTTAAAATACAACAACTATTTACTTGTCACCCATACATCGCAAGTGCCGGCTTCATAGTGAATACACTGCAACCAGTCATTTAGTGTATACAATTTCTTTCCAACCAATGGGAATGGATTATAACTTCGGCTGTGTGGTCCCATTACGGAAATTTATGATAACTATTTGCCAAGTTTTTATTGCTTGTACATGGGGCGATTAGTTGTCAGTGTGAAGATATATATCTCTCCAGCAGGGGGTCTTTATCTGGCGCCAGGGGGTCTTTATCTGTGCACCAGGGGGTCTTCCCCTCACTCAAGTGGTTTATAATAGAAGTGTGGCAGACATTTGTCACAACAATTTGCCAGGATAATTTGCCAGTTCTGAGTCAGATGCTTAAGTAGTCATAAAACACATCTCCACAGACGGACATAAAACTGAAAAGCCATGCTTCATGATTTACTGTGTGTGTGTGTGTGTGTGTGTGTGTGTGTGAGTGTGTGTGTGTGTGTGTGTGTGTGTGTGAGTGTGTGTGTGTGTGTGTGTGAGTGGTGTGTGTGTGTGTGTGTGAGTGTGTGTGTGTGTGTGTGTGTGTGTGTGTGTGTGTGAGTGTGTGTGTGTGTGTGTGTGTGTGTGTGTGTGTGTGTGTGAGTGTGTGTGTGTGTGTGTGTGTGTGTGTGTGTGTGTAGTGTGTGTGTGTGTGTGTGTGCGTGCGTGCGTGCGTGCGTGCGTGCGTGCGTGCGTGCGTGCGTGCGTGCGTGCGTGCGTGCGTGTGTGTGAGTATAAGTTTAAATATAACCATATATGTATGTGTATATATATATATATATTATATATAATGATATTTATAGATTAAATTTATTTTGAAAAGCATTTTAAGTGTACTTTTTGTGTGCATTAAAAAAGAGTAAAATCAAATGACAACTGGACCAAGCGATTGAAGGGAAACATACATTTTATACTTTTAGATTCCTGAAAGAAACCTAGCAGAATTAGTTTGTTGTAGATGTTTTAGGTTGATAAATTATGTTACTCATAAATTCTGATGAAACTTAGCACATTTTAATATAACTAGTTAGTTCTACTTCAAAGCGTATAAGAGAGGCATTCATTCAGAACATACTATTTAACCAACACAAAATGTTATAGGCATTTATGCAGCATTTTGATTTACAAATGCAACTTACACTGATAAAATCCTTCTAATACAACGCAATACCTCCATACCTTCCAATACAACCTAACATCTCCATAACTTCCTATTCTGACAACTTGCCACCAAAAAAAAACATAAGTAGGTCAAAGTTGAAATAGGTCAACATTTAATAAGTAGGTCAAAGTTATAGTTGTCTTTCACCTACCCAGTTCTACGTCCTGATCGTCTGTGAGAATAAAGACTATGTTTGGTTTTTTACTCTTCTTCTCCCTATTCCGTAATCGTCTCCCGTGCAAGGCTCGGCTCTCATCCAACGTCCGCACATTGTGCCAAGGTCGCGACCTTGCTGTTTCCACGATAACAATGCTTGCAGTGATGGTGGTGACGGCCATTAAGAGATGTTGCACAAACATGGCTGGTTTGTAGAACCAGACACACAGACAGACAGTCGGAACGAGAGAAATCAGACGAATGACGGGATGTACTTGTCAATTGTCAAGTTCATCATCTCAGAGTTGCATCTGAAAAACAAGCAAGTGTCATCATGTCACCATAGTAAGTTGACCTACCAGGTAACCATAAAGCAACCACTGTGACGTCAAAGTGAAACCAACCACAACCTAAAGCTGTGTACACAGACTGCTGCGATTCTGTTGTGAAGTGGTGATATTTGAAGAATAAACTGTTTACGTGAACCAAGTGGAAATAACCAGAGACGTCAGCTGCTTCAAAGTTAGCTGTGAAACGACACCTATTTGGAAGCACAGTGGTTTGTTTGCCAATATAATTCACACACCATGCATGGTCGCTGAAAAACGTGGCTATTTGGGCAACTATTGATGGGCGCTGTGCGTGCATGCATTTTATAAGAGGTGTGGGATGTGGTTTTATGAAATTTGATCAGCCCATCAACAACACGCTGTGTAGAGATTTCAGATTTTTTTAAGGTACGCTTCTATATAACCTGACAAATGATGAAACACGACCGCCAATGGGATGTCAGCAGTGTCCTGTCCCTTGGAGCTCTGACGCACTCAGTCTGGTGTGTACGCCTGGCGTAGGGTACGGCTCAAATGTGGCGAAAACACATCATGAGTTAACGTTGATAAGTTAGATCAATCTGACTGAATTAATGGTGAACATTGATTTTTTCAGAACGAAATGCATAACTGCATTTTCAGGTTAAATGTACATAGTAATAAATTTGAGACATGTTTTAAAGACAGATCATCAGACCAGGATCCCAGACAGATCATCATACATGGATCCCAGAAAGATCATTAGGCTGGAACAAAGGCAGACAATCAGACAGGTACCCCACACACCCACCAGACCTGGACTACAGACAGACCACCAGGACTGGACCACAGACAGACCACCAGGCCTGGACTACAGACAGACCACCAGGACTGGACCACAGACAGACCACCAGGCCTGGACTACAGACAGACCACCAGGACTGGACCACAGACAGACCACCAGGCCTGGACTACAGACAGACCACCAGGACTGGACCACAGACAGACCACCAGGCCTGGACTACAGACAGACCACCAGGACTGGACCACAGACAGACCATCAGGCCTGGACTACAGACAGACCACCAGGCCTGGACTACAGACAGACCACCAGGACTGGACCACAGACAGACCACCAGGACTGGACTACAGACAGACCACCAGGACTGGACCACAGACAGACCACCAGGCCTGGACTACAGACAGACCACCAGGACTGGACCACAGACAGACCACCAGGCCTGGACTACAGACAGACCACCATGACTGGACCACAGACAGACCACCAGGACTGGACCACAGACAGACCATCAGGCCTGGACTACAGACAGACCATCAGGCCTGGACCACAGACAGACCACCAGGACTGGACCACAGACAGACCACCAGGACTGGACCACAGACAGACCACCAGGCCTGGTCTACAGACAGACCACCAGGACTGGACCACAGACAGACCACCAGGACTGGACCACAGACAGACCACCAGGCCTGGACTACAGACAGACCACCAGGACTGGACCACAGACAGACCACCAGGCCTGGACTACAGACAGACCACCAGGACTGGACCACAGACAGACCACCAGGCCTGGACCACAGACAGACCATCAGGCCTGGACCACAGACAGACCATCAGGCCTGGACCACAGACAGACCATCAGGCTTGGACTACAGACAGACCATCAGGCCTGGACCACAGGCAGACCACCAGGCCTGGATTACAGACAGACCATCAGGCCTGGACCACAGGCAGACCACCAGGACTGGACACAGACAGACCATCAGGCCTGGACCACAGACAGACCACCAGGACTGGACACATACAGACCATCAGGACTGGACCACAGACAGACCATCAGGACAGGACCACAGACAGACCATCAGGCCTGGACCCCAGACAGACCATCAGGCCTGGACCACAGACAGACCATCAGGCCTGGACCACAGACAGACCATCAGGCCTGGACCACAGACAGACCATCAGGACTGGACCACAGACAGACCACCAGGCCTGGACCACAGACAGACCATCAGGCCTGGACCACAGGCAGACCACCAGGACTGGACACAGACAGACCATCAGGCCTGGACCACAGACAGACCACCAGGACTGGACACATACAGACCATCAGGCCTGGACCACAGGCAGACCACCAGGCCTGGACCACAGACAGACCATCAGGCCTGGACCACAGACAGACCACCAGGACTGGACACAGACAGACCATCAGGCCTGGACCACAGACAGACGACCAGGACTGGACACATACAGACCACCAGGACTGGACCACAGACAGACCATCAGGCCTGGACACAGACAGACCATCAGGCCTGGACACATACAGACCACCAGGCCTGGACCACAGACAGACCATCAGGCCTGGACACATACAGACCACCAGGCCTGGACCAAGACAGACCATCAGGCCTGGACACAGACAGACCACCAGGCCTGGACCACATACAGACCACCAGGCCTGGACACAGACAGACCACAGGCCTGGACCACAGACAGACCATCAGGCCTGGACACATACAGACCACCAGGCCTGGACCACAGACAGACCATCAGGCCTGGACCACAGACAGACCACCAGGCCTGGACCATAGACAGACCATCAGGCCTGGACACAGACAGACCACCAGGCCTGGACCACAGACAGACCAGCAGTCCTGGACCACAGACAGACCAGCAGTCCTGGACCACAGACAGACGACCAGGCCTGGACCACAGACAGACGACCAGGCCTGGACCACAGACAGACGACCAGGCCTGGACCACACACAGACGACCAGGCCTGGACCACAGACAGACGACCAGGCCTGGACCACAGACAGACGACCAGGCCTGGACCACACACAGACGACCAGGCCTGGACCACAGACAGACGACCAGGCCTGGACCACACACAGTGATCTGATGTAATGTGTCTGGTGAGCCTTTAGTCACATTGTCATAATGTCTCCCTGTCAAGGCTATTAAGTCAGGTTTATTACAACTGCTACAGCAATCAGTTGCTAGGCAACCAACACCAAGGTCACCCGTGAAGAACATCAAGGTCACCGCTGGCGCAGCGATGACTAACATTGAGGAATAGGGCGATGCGATGGCTTGGAGTTTATTGACGCTGCTGACAACATCTTGGTACGTGGTAACCACGAACACTGTAAACAACATGTCTAACTTCTGTCCCTATTCCTCATCTTCTGCTTATGTCTTCCCACTACTTCAAACCCTCCCATTAATTTAACCCCCACTCATTTCCCAACCCACATATGAGGTAACAGGAGGTTTTTCTCGAGGCATATATGGTTTTCCGATTCCTCTGCCGGATGTTGAATTAACCATCTGCCCAGACAGGCAATAAACAAATGAAATCTAAACATGCGCAACAGTAAAACGAGTAAAACATTAACGTAGATTAAAAACATTCCTCAAAATGACACGATGCTCTAATCTTGCGGGTGTCTGGAGTGAAACACCTGCAATTCTTCATATTCCCTGCTCACTCCACCACGAAGGAGCTCAATGTCCCCAGAGTGTGTGTTGTATCCCAGGTTTGTCATAAAACATACTATTCATGACACCCTGGTCTCCATTTCCTCTATCTCAGCTGTCGTAATTTCCTGCCGGTGTCATTAGCTTCTCAAAGCAATTATGAAATCAATGCGCTAGAACTGTTTCATGCCTTATTCCTGCTTCGTTAATTTTTTGTCACTTCCGGGATGGGTAATAACCAATGCAATACACCAGTCTTCGTGGTAAAAAATAAACTCCCAAGTTGGGGAAAATGGCACCGATGTACGTGGTTAAGAATCTGAATGTGAAGTTTCTCATGATATACAAGATGGACCAGGCCTGGGTCGCAATCAATACACGAGCTTCTCTCGCCTGAGGGAGCCTACCAAAATAGCCACACTACCAAAATAACTAACCTGATTACCCACAATCAAACAACGTGCCCACTAGATAGTAATCAACTGTTTCAAGGTCGTGCCAAATGAGTGCAACCGTTAGATGAAAATGCTTTCTTTATTCTTACGTTGACTTAGTAACTGTATTTCGAGATTTTGTGGTTGTTTAAACGTCAGTAGTGTGATAAAAATAAATCAGATCTCTTTCAAAGTTTTGTGTCATGTGTGTCCAGTATGATACACCCATTTATGTACACAACTTGGTCTGACATAGGCTGCCTAAAATGACATCATCAAACTACAAAACTCACCCACTCCATTGTCTGGTAAATAATGCAATAAAGCTTTATAATACAATAAAACTTTATATAGCGTTTTAAATATTTGTCTACATGTGCATGCTGTTTTCTTTTCAATACTATGAAGTATATGCATTGAAATATATTATATTAGGGAATATGACATCACATAAGGTCTTCCCTTTCTGACACATTACATTATTACATGTTATTTGCTTTAGTTTGAGTTTTATATATTGTAGAGTTACAATAAAAATTTGTTTGATCTGGCAAATGTGTGAACAGCATTAAAAATACTAATAAATAAATCAATACAACAATAAATAAATAGAAATACATAACTAAAACAGTTTTGAAACTAAACAGTTTAAAAAAATCCAAATTGCCTAATAATACATTTACGGTCATCGCATCACATGTAATAATACAGCATCATAGTGAAATGTAGACACGTCTTGGACTACCTGCTACCAGAATCCAGAGCCAGTGGTCTGGGGTAAACTGCAAATGACAGTTAATTTCTATCCCTCGCAGAGACAGTTGATAAGAACCTGCTTTGAGAAGTGCTGTTAGAAGCCATTTTTTGACTTCAGAACCGTGTCTGAGTACATGTATTTGTTTCTCTCTCCTGATGCAAGTTTTCCGCCAAAAACAACAAAACCTTCACCAACACACACGTTGCCATCTGTATGAAGATGAAGATAATTTCTACTACCAAAAATACTTTGAAACCATGAAAATCAATTAAAACATCTATCATGACAACATAGTATTACAATGCACTACATGTTGTTTAATTATTATAGACAGGTTTATACTTTCAACAGATAATTTAAAAACTTACACTCACAAATAATTACACAAATATTGGAGCCTTCTTATGAGCACATTTAAACTGATCGTGACAAAGTCTACATTAATTTTATCACACTGAGTCTACAGGATTATTGCACAGAACATTTGAGACGATCCCTTCTTGGACTTGGAGAGGTCAATGACTGCACCAGTCCCCCCTCAGACAGCCATGAGGATGAGAGGTAATTGCTTGGAAAATCCAAAACTAACATTCTGCGAGACATTCGGTGAGTCAAAGCCTGGATCACTGGCGAGTCAGAGTTATACGACCTGTCTGTGCTTTTTTCTCAGACACATCATTTGTAGTAAATGTGCGAGCGAGGCAGTCAAGCCTGCTCTGGTTACATCAGCTTGCCACACAAACATGCACTGGTATAACTTTGTTTTGGTTACATATATTGTCCAATTTTCATGCTTTTATTTGGAAATAAACTGAAAATGTCCCTTAGTCAATTGTTAATCATACGGGACAGGCAATAGTCACGCCTGGGGTGAAATAATATAAAATATTACAAAGATGTGAACAAATATTGACATATATAATGATACTGACACCTCCTAATGAATGTATTCAATGAAAAAAAGTTTATTTGTAAATGCAAACAGAGCATTTTTAATTTATAAGCCTATGCGCATGTCACAAGAAAGTCAAGGCTCATGGTCAGATATAAATAAAACATAGCACATATGTCAACAGATTATTAGAAAATAACAAAGACTATAGCAATGATAAGAGAGAAGAACCAGTGACACTTCTTCAACAACTACATCGTGGAACATTCAAGTTCATGGACGCTGCACGCAACACGCAAAACCATTAGATGATTAGAGGACAGGATAGATTATAATTGGGGCGTGGGAGTGCCGGTAGAAACAATAACAACAAAGACGTCAATATTCGTGAAAATGTTGATCAAGTTGGAAGTATACTATTCAAGCAATATTTATGATTACAAAACTAGTCAACTAGTAATCAACTAGTAATAACTACCAGTAGTCGATATGAGTTGTGTAATCATAAATATTGCTTGAAAAATAACGAAATAGACAATAATGATGATATTATATAAGTAATGGATAATTAATAACATAACAGAAGAAAAAATCAACATTGCAACAATTCCTGATTTGGGGCATGGCTCAATGCATTCCTTAAACAGGCACTGAATAAAACAGCTTGCAATTCGCCTTCATAAGAAATAATTATAAACTAACCTCAATACAAACACAGCCTTGCATATTATATTTAAAGGAAGGCTGTCTTTTCAATTATATTGCAAAGTCATAGTTTTATAGTACAAAACACACTATTATGACGTACTAACCCAGACATGTCTTAGTTAACCATTTGTGGTGGCTGAAATGTAATCGATTAAGAAGGAAACGGTCAGTTTACTTGGCAGCTATTGGTTTCCCACGCATGGCCTCAGGTCCAGTTGCTAATGAGATGGATATGACACTTGATACGAGTCACTACTTGCAGGTTTGAGTGACAGCTCAGTAATTTTTGTAAAGACTGAACTGCTGGGTTCAATTTGTAGTTGCAAGGCAGAAAATTACCTGGTAGGCAAAACGTAACCATTTAAGTTTTTGTGGGAGGCCCTGAGGTACCCCTACAAAAGATCAGTGAATTTTATTTTTACAGTGACAAGACCCTGAGATAAGTCAGTGCAAAATTAGAGAAAAGGTTACTGAAATGTTTGGTAAAAAAAGCAAACTGAAAATTTACCAGTTTTCAAGCCCCGGAAGACCCCAGAATATTTAGAATAATTCAATCAAATTTAGATGTCTATGTAAAATTTGAAAAATATATCCTCAATGGTTTGTGAGATATGGCAGCTAATGGTGCATGGTGCATGGGCGCATGGCGCATGGCGCATGGCGCATGGTGCATGGTGCATGGTGCATGGTGCATGGTGCATGGTGGAGCCACATGCAAAGTGATGTCGTAAGTCCTCTGACACAAAGGACTAAAACAATATGCTGTGTTAAAACATATTTGTACAATAAGTATGTTGGAATATATATATATATATATATATATATATATATATATATATATATAATATATAATTATATAATATTGTATATGTATATTATATAAATATATATATATATATATACAGATATATATATATATATATATATATATATATATATATATATATATATATATAATTATATAATATTAATACACAATGTGTGTGATATTATTTGTGAACACACTACATTTCCTTTAACAAGCTAAACTAAAACCTTTCCACATGACCAGACACCAGTGATAACTCTTGCTGTTTAGCCAAAAATAACCTTCCTGAAGCAGGGAAGGTCATTGAGTCTACAAATGTTTTTTCACTTTCTCCTTTTCTCATTACTATCTCCTTCATTGCCTGTCATGGCCGCCGTGCACGCCGCATTGTGCGTCAGTCACAACAGAACAGCATGTGACAGATCAGATAAAAACGCCAACAAAACATCTTTGACGGACATTTATCGGTTAGCAATTTCCTCAGCGTGAAGTACGATACATTAAATCACTACTTTTTATTTTAATCAGCCACTTTATTCAGCCGTTTTTTTTTACTGCTGCTTGCAAAATTAAATTTCCTTATGTTACATTATTTAATCTTTTTCCAAGTAGTATCACTGCTAATGTGTTTCCAAGTAGCTGAACAATGAATGTGTTGAGTTTTTGTCAAAACGAGCTATTTCTCGGTGATAAACACACGGTTGGCAGAGGTGAATGGTTGCGTAATGTGGCTAGACAGTTACATCACGGGAATCAATTGATGTATTTGATGTATTTGTTTCCAGTTGGATGAACAACAAGGAAGCTTTCAGAGCAAGATGAATTGCACCAAGGACATCAGACACGCATGGGTGGGTACTGGGACATTATAAGACCCTGGGGAGTATAGAACTGACATTTATATGATTTCGTGTCCAGAATCCAGATGTCAGTGGCACATTAAAGTGACCATTCACTTTCCGTTTAAGATATTGCCCATCTTTGAGAAAAAAATCAGATGCCTAGAAAGTGGAGGGGAAAAGGAGGTGAGGAAGACAGAGAATGGGATGAGAGGACTGCGTTAAGAGGGATCTGGGAAGAATGGGAGGAGAATGGAGAACAACAGCAAAAGACAGAAGGAGTTGGAGACTGGTGATAGAGAATGCAGTGAGAGAAAAGTGAGGAAAGAAAAGACGAAGAAAAAGATGCTGGCAGCCATCACTAATGTCACCTGTGACGAGAGGGAAGCCAAGAGGAGGACAACAATATAGTACACCTGTTGTATCTCTACTTGCAACACTAGTAAGAGACTCTTGGGATATAAGGTCACGTTCGGTGGTCTTAGGAGTGTCTTAGACACATGCTTTATTTTCACACATCAACAGTTCATTATTGTCTACATCCAGGAACATAACACAGGACTAAATCAGAATTAGTGAATTATTTTAAACGTTACACGTTCCAAAATAGAGTTAATATGCCAGTTATCGACAGTGCCACCTACTGGACACTTTGCGTTAAGCATTCTAATAAAACGTGACATTACAAACGAGCTCCAACGAATGTCAAAGCTTGAGTTTCACTTCTTCAATTCAATTCTACACAATACATGTAGTGGCATCACCAGGCCAATATTATTAACATCTAAGTGAGGTCACTGACCTGTCCAAATCCCACAAACTGTCCAGTAACCAGCATGTTTACTCTTAGTCTCGCTTAGTCAACTCTCGTTCAGCTGCGTAGCTTCGCCGAGGAGATACTTAGGTGACTTAGCCAGCTTTTGAATCGCATCCGTGTAGAGCAAGCAAGTGCTGCCACCTCAGTCTGGGTAAGCCTGTCATAATTCCTGCTTCATAAACAACTCTAAATTTATATTTCTGTTTTTTTGGTGTGAATATAAGTTTAATGTTGAATACTTTTAATAGTTATGCATTATCTTATAAAAATATCCTTATTTTATTTCATAATTGGCCAGAGAGAAAATCAGCCTCTCTACTCTATTCTGAGTAGTAACTGTGTTGTGTGTGGGTGGTGTGGTGTGTGTGTGTGTGTGTGTGTGTGTGTGTGTGTGTGTGTGTGTGTGTGTGTGTGTGTGTGTGTGTGTGTGGTGTGTGGTGTGTGTGTGTGTGTGTGTGTGTGTGGTGTGTGTGTGTGTGTGTGTGTGTGTGTGTGTGTGTGTGTGTGTGTGTGTGTGTGTGTGTGTGTGTGTGTGTGTGTGTGTGTGTGTGTGTGTGTGTGTGTGTGTGTGTGGTGTGGTGTGTGTGTGTGTGTGTGTGTGTGTGGTGTGTGTGTGTGTGTGTGTGGTGTGTGTGTGTGGTGTGTGGTGTGTGTGTGTGTGGTGTGTGGTGTGTGTGTGTGTGGTGGTGTGGTGTGTGGTGTGGTGTGGTTGTGGTGTGGTGTGTGTGTGGTGTGGTGTGCGTGTGGTGTGGTGTGTGTGTGTGTGTGGTGTGTGTGTGGTGTGTGTGGTGTGCGTGTGGTGTGCGTGTGGTGTGTGTGTGTGTGTGTGGTGTGTGTGTGTGTGTGTGTGTGTGGTGTGTGTGTGTGGTGTGTGTGTGTGTGTGTGTGTGTGTGTGTGTGTGTGTGTGTGTGTGTGTGTGTGTGTGTGTGTGTGTGTGTGTGTGGTGTGTGTGTGGTGTGTGGTGTGTGTGTGGTGTGTGTGTGGTGTGTGGTGTGTGGTGTGTGTGTGTGTGTGGTGTGTGTGTGTGTGTGTGTGTGTGTGTGTGTGGTGTGTGGTGTGTGGTGTGTGGTGTGTGGTGTGTGGTGTGTGGTGTGTGGTGTGTGGTGTGTGTGTAATGTGTGTGGTGTGCGGTGTGCGTGTGGTGTGCGTGTGGTGTGCGTGTGGTGTGCGTGTGGTGTGCGTGTGGGTGTGCGTTTGGTGTGCGTGTGGTGTGTGTGTGGTGTGCGTGTGGTGTGGTGTGGTGTGTGGTGTGGTGTGGTGTGGTGTGTGTGTGTGTGTGTGTGTGTGTGTGTGTGGGTGTGTGTGTGGTGTGTGTGTGTGTGTGTGTGTGTGTGGGTGTGTGTGTGTATGTGTGTGTGTGTGTGGTGACAACATTGGCAGAGATTAATTCCCCAGACAGATACGAGGGGCTAAAGGTGCAGCCATTCACAGAGCCGGGGTTATCTTACCCTATTTGAGAAAAAAACCAATGTTACTATAACAATGCACGAGACACAACCGTTGACTGGTGCCAGAGAAATCCACTCCTGAGACTTCCTGGGAACCTCAGCCAGACAAGTCCAATAACTGAGTGTGACATTTGTGACTTTGCAAACTGTTGTTTTTCAATAGCCAAGGATCATATGATAATTTACATCCTCATGTGTTGCCAAACAGCTAAAGTGACACAAACCTTCTGCTCAGCACAAGAACCACTGCCATTAAGTATATTATTAATTTATCTGCCCAACAAAGTAAAAACCCACAGAGCACATAACAATCCACAGGGAGGCGCGATTATCTCAAACTCATTCGGACATAACCTGTACAGCTTAAACCCTGCAAATTAATTAATGATCGGACCCCATTTTACATCCACACAACATAGTGCCTTCTGTAACTTAAATGACTAGACTCCAGTCCAGAGACTGCTTCTTTTGCTTATCTGTACAGGTCAAGCAAGAGGTCAGACCTGGCTTGACCCACAAATGACCACTGCTCTAGGCCATGTCCAGTACTGCTTGACCAGGTCACTAGATTGGGTAACTGGCAGTAGATATCAGTAATGAGACCAGGATGGAACAAATTAGGTGGCAAGTGACACATGATAGCAGCTCCTTCCCACTCCTTTGTATGTGAGACGTACCGAGTAAACAAGGAAGGAAATTAATTAATAATGTAATTAATTAAAATCATACTGAATGAAATCATGTTATAATTCTCCAATTCCAGCTTCCTCCTCCACTGATTTCCACAGATCCAGCTTGCTGAGGCTCAAATATCTGATGTGTGAATTTTATTATATATAAAACACATATCGATAGTTAGATAATAATAATATAGTAACATGAAGAAGAAAAATTTAAAGTAAAGATGAAATAGACAAACATGAAATGGCACCCATAACACAAGTCAGAAAACTGACAGGGTGATTGCTTCCCCTGCCACCCCCCCCGAGGGGTACTCTTCTCTCACCCTGTGGGGCAAATAAAGGTAACTCCACCCACACCTGCCCCAGGTATCTTGGTCCACCCACGCGAGGCTGGTCCACTGTGTTGCTAACTTTGGCCCTGAAAGATGGGGACAGGCCACAATTTGTGTTTTCTTAAATTAAAGGGAGGGTAAATTAAAGGGAGGGTGTCAGCTCCTCTGCCCACTTACTTTGTAATGGGAAGTCTGCTGTTTAGAACGTGGGAAAGTTAAACATCAAAGGCTACTGCGGTTAACTCTGCTCTCCTCGGCATTATTGCCAATCAATTTTGTTTTGAAACTGGATGTTTTGTTTACCGTTTGAATGGGTTGCAGGCAGAATCTTTCAAATTTCAAACTTGTTCCGAGCTTAGTAAAATAACTAAGCACAAACTGGCAGGCAGTAAACCTTCAACTTGCAAGTTATAGTCATAAGAAAGTAATATTAAATGAAAAAAATTAACCTAGGAGTCGGTCCCTCACTTTAAGTGATGACTGTTAACGATGACTGTTAACGTTTTCCAGAGCTGCATGCAAATTAAAGATTCGGATTCACCAAAAAATGGTATACTTTCTTGTATGTCACGCTGCAGATAAGCTATCGAGTATTTGTCATATCCTATGATTTACGTTTCTGAGAAAATCAACCTGGGAAATGCTTCATGTCAAAAGTTGCCAAAACATGAGGATTTTGTTTACATAGCAGGGATGCATCTGTGACATGGTGACATCCGGCCACCCACTGGGAAATTAACCCTCGCACATGAATATCTACTGTATTTCTCACATGTATTTATTTTCACATTCAAAACATGTTTTTCCATGAGAAAAATCACGTCTCAAAATCATTGACATATGAATTGTATGCGTGTACATGTATCCCCCGGGGTAGTTGGAAGTGGAATAATGATGACCCCCTAGAAGTATAAATTAGTGCAGCCAGTTTGTTTATGCAATACTCATGAAACTACTACTAAGACGTCTTCAAGGAGAGCTAACTGAACTATACAGAGTCAATAAAGTCATATTTTATTCTAAAACTTAATACTGAAGTTTAAATATTAGCACTCTTACATTTTATAATGAACAAAATGAAGATGGCTATCTAAAACAAATATTCCAATAAAAATATTACCACTGTCTTCCTTATTTTCACTCACATTTAAACACAAGTGACACGTATAAGAATAAGATAATAAAACATATAATCAGCAAACTTAACTAATAATTAAACTTACTATTTATACAATAAATGACACATAAAAATACTTGAAATTACAATACTTTTATGTGAGTTTATTTTCCGACTTTCCTGTAATAATATTTCTAATATTTTTATTACAAACCACCCGATAAAAGGATGCCTCCGTAAACGAGTAGATCTAGTGACATGGAGATGGCATGAACTGACACTGCATGGCAATCAGTTCGGTCACATGTAAATCCAACCTGAATTTGCAATTCAGAACACGGACTTCCTAAATATTTAATACGACCGTCATGTAAACTACGCACCTTCAAGTGTGACACTGGAACTGATCAAAGCCTGGCCACCTCCACATGACAGAAGCACAGATCAAAGGAAAATAAAAGAAAAAACAACGTTTTGAAGGCAACTAGCCTAGGGATACACATGCATCATTCTTATGTCTACAAATGGTGACAAAGTTGACCAGAAGCGACACCACTGGGAGGTGTTTAGAGCCTCAGTGATGACACCTCAGGACTTGGTGACAAATTGTCTGTCAACGCCAGGTGTTTCTTGCCCCAGGTGGGATGGCCGGGCAGGGTAACGAGGAAGGACAGATGATGTTATCAAGTGTCACGCCAAGTTTGTGTCGGACACGTGGCAGAAACTCTGGGAATTGTACGACAAATGTCACTGCGTCTATAAAGAGATCTGAGTCAGGCAACTGGAAGCTGTATTCGTGAGTCATGTTTTATAGAGCTTTCTGTTAACATTGGGCGGTGACATTGTGTGTAGTCATAGGGCGGTGCCCTCGTACATATAATGGAAATAAACTCACAGAAAGAAAATTTTGGAAATAAAGTCATGAGAAAAACATGAGAAATAAAGTAACATGAAAAAGTCATTACAACATTACATATACATTATTTGCATTGATATCGTTACGTGATACCTTTTTGATGGGAAGTATTCATCATATTCAGAGGCACACACTTATATATGTATATATATATATATATATATATATATATATATATATATATATATATATATATATATATATCAGCTGTATATATATATATATACATATATATATATATATATTCACATTTCTTTATAATTCAGGAATTGTTTTATTCCATGCTAAAAAAAGTTTAAACAATTGCATTACTTGTGGGTTTTTCCGTGACTTTAGTTGTGATATTTTCCTGCAAACTGTAGAAATGTGGCTGTAATCAGCTGCTTGGTTTGTTTCTACACAGTTACAAACTGTAACCAACTACTTTATATGTCATCCTAGTTTGTGGCTCAGCCATTTGTATAAAACTTACCTTGACCTTGCCTTGCCATAGCCACCAGTTTGCATGTACTTTAAATTGTTAGTATGGCATGACATCTGACTGATCAACACTAACTGCCTTCTAATTCTATTCTAGCTTAAGAACCTTTGTTGTTTGCTTTTGTGACAGATATCACACAAAACTTCCAAAGACAACTATGACAATACCTGACACCTTCATTTTGTGGCGGCCATTTTTTTTAAGTTTGGCTGCAGCCAAACAGCAATGCAGCAAATCTATAAGTTTTGTTTCTCACATTAAAAACACATAATACTAGGGAAAAGAAAAGAACAAAAACAAGAAATCAAGGATCAGAATCTAGGCAAGACTAGTGCATGATATACAGGCGGTGAAGAGAAGAACATCAAATGCAACCATCAGGTTTTGACAAAAGAATTCCGAGCATGTTTTTCTTACAACCAGAAGCCAGGTCCTCTCCCCGAGTTCAAACACCCTGCTATTAAGAAGTAACACATATTTTCACATTTCTTTATTTTCCCTATAAATTTCTAACTTTCTCACACAAAATAAATTGTTAATTACTGTTATCATAATTATAAGAATATGTTTTAATATCATTTAAAATTATACAATGTTAAATAAACTCTCAATCAACATGGTAAAGTCTTGGCAGTATATCCCAAATGGTCTGACTGGCAAATTTGGTTAATCTCCAGTATATGTTAACATTTTATAGATCACTTTGGACTGTACAGCTTTGGCAATGACACTGTTTCACCCTGTGTAGGAATATATTTGTTTAGTTCTACTGAAAAATGACAGAAAAAAGCAGGAAGCCTGAGACACGTGTTGATGTGGATATGTTAATGTTTGTTGTCGTTTGTGAGATGAAATGTCAGAACTGTCAAACGTTGTGGAAGGATATCGCAGCAATGACACAAACAGCTAGGAGCAAGTGCTATAACAGACGCCATCTGGTGCAGGAAGGTAACTAAATCTTTACACTGCTCAAAGGTAAATGGAAATCGTCACATTTCTTCTTCCAGTTAACCAAAGGTGGGCGTAGCACTCGAAACCAAAGCACTTATTGTGTCGCGTTGGAAAACGCTGGCACACGGCTGTGTTACTCGTTGAATAAAACAATAACTCAAGTCATTGAACTTGTGTTTTCTTACACTGGGTGTGTCTTGAAATGAAACGAAAGTCTTGACTTCAGGACAGTGAATAGGGTCCCAACATGTAAACATGAGCTGATTCTGCACGTTTGTACGTGTATGTATTGTTGGCCTATTCCATATGCCTATATATGTGGCTGTAGTTGATGTTGATTCATGTGTGGAGTATTTCATCAGCCATATTAGCTACAGCAGGTCAAACTGTATATCTTTATCTAACCTGCTTAAGGAGCCATAGTTACAGAATATAAATAGAAGAAAATCCACAATTTAGCTTAATCAACGTTTTAACTATTTCGTAATTAATCTGTACGCTGTCAACAAAACCACAAAAAATACAGAACAATTAATTTGATTTACTCTACGTGTTTGTTTGGTCAGACTTATTTGACCTTTCATAATTTCCTAATTTCCACATTAATTTTTTGTATTTTATTTTTTAAAGCAATATACTTGTTATTGCCCGCGAGTGGATTACGAACGTTTCACAATAAGAGAAATGGCAGCTCAAGAGACCCCCAGGCTGATGACTAATTACTTTTCATCCTATTCAAATGTGTACTTCTATATCTTATGGTTACTCTCACATCTAACATTTGGATTGAATGACAAGTGTAATATGTCCCCAACCACGTGGTTGTGAACGTTCTGAGGTCCAGAGAGTAGTATAGAGGTCAGTACATCCGCCTGGCACACTGCAGCCCGGGTTCAATACCTAGTCACTGCACAGCAGTCATGGTATATGTGGTTAAAACCTGGCTCTCAACATTGGGGAGCATGTATTCCTCCTGAATCTGAGAAATATGTTAATGTCGGTCCTGTTTCAGTTAGGGATGTAAAAGAACCACTGAGGATGACAAGCACCCTGGCAGTGACCACCCTGATGGCAGTGACCACCCTGACCCTGGCAGTGACCACCCTGACCCTGACAGTGACCACCCTCACCCTGACAGTGACCACCCTGACAGTGACCACCCTCACCCTGACAGTGACCACCCTCACCCTGACAGTGACCACCCTGACCCTGGCAGTGACCACCCTCACCCTGGCAGTGACCACCCTGACCCTGACAGTGACCACCCTGACCCTGACAGTGACCACCCTCACCCTGGCAGTGACCACCCTGACCCTGACACTGACCACCCTGACCCTGGCAGTGACCACCCTCACCCTGGCAGTGACCACCCTCACCCTGACAGTGACCACCCTCACCCTGACAGTGACCACCCTCACCCTGGCAGTGACTACCCTCACCCTGACAGTGACCACCCTCACCTTGACAGTGACCACCCTGACCCTGACAGTGACCACCCTCACCCTGACAGTGACCACCCTCACCCTGGCAGTGACCACCCTGACCCTGACAGTGACCACCCTCACCCTGGCAGTGACCACCCTCACCCTGACAGTGACCACCCTCACCCTGACAGTGACCACCCTCACCCTGGCAGTGACCACCCTCACCCTGACAGTGACCACCCTCACCCTGGCAGTGACCACCCTCACCCTGACAGTGACCACCCTCACCCTGACAGTGACCACCCTCACCCTGGCAGTGACCACCCTCACCCTGGCAGTGACCACCCTCACCCTGGCAGTGACCACCCTCACCCTGACAGTGACCACCCTCACCCAGTGGCATGAATGCACCATACCGACAGACCCTCACCCTGGCAGTGACCACCCTCACCCTACGTGAATCGTGCACACCCGGCAGTGACCACCCTCACCCTGGCAGTGACCACCCTCACCCCAGTGACCACCCTCACCCTGACAGTGACCACCCTCACCCTGACAGTGACCACCCTCAGTGCCAGCACAGAAAGGCGTAAATGTTCTGAAAAAGACTGACTAGTTCCATGAGACCTCGTAAGATCATGACATTGTAACCATAATACGTCCAGACAAGGCAGAACCCTGTTGAGTGCTGGCAACAAGTAGAACAAGATCTAGAAGAAGCCATACACCCACTACTGATTCCATCTAACTACTGAGTGAGATTATTTCTGTCATTCAGAACACGTATCTAAATATTTAAAATGTGTATCGTGTTTAGCTTGTCAAAATGACACAGCTTCAAGTGTGACACTGGAACTAATCAAAGCCTGGCAACCTTTGCGAGACAATAGCGCAGATCAAAGGGAGACAAAAACAACTTAGAAAGGATGAAAAACAATGTTCAGAAGGCAACTGTCGGAGTGGTGTTGTGTGGCGGGAATGTTTGAAGCAGTATCTGGCCGCTGAAAGACGGTTCTGGGCCTACACTCCCAGCTGGGAAGGTGGGATAGCTCCAGGCCTGGGAGCAATATAGGGAACAGTGCAGGTTGGGCTTTGAACTGTAGGTCTACTCAATTACTGGCCCCAGACAGTTGGTTTGGGTCGTAGACCCGGAATGCACTCAACTGCCTGGTTTTTGCCTATGCTATTCTATACTTGGCCTTTCTCTAGACTTGACTCTTCAGTCATTGGCCATTGTGTAAGAAGAAAAGATTGTTGTAACAGTGATAATCAATTATTATTAAAGGAACATGCAATCCTAACATTCTAAAACCCTCAAAATCCCACATCCATTCCATATAGTATATTTATTTAACGGCGATGACCAACAAACTCAACTGTGATGATATCATACACTGGATATGTAAGTGGTCAGTTCGCTACTGCCAAGTGGACAGACACAAGCCCACACAGACGGCCATTATAACATTTCCTTCATTCACGTTTTTTCTGTTTTCATATCTTCAGACATTAATGAGCCTTCATTCACACATGTGCTCCATAAAATTCGTGAAATTCTAGTACCTCATTTTCCCACAATCCTATACATAACCTGACACCCCTTAATATCTGCTAGAACCAGACGCACTGATTTGCTTGGATCGTGTCACCAATCAAAATGATGCCTGTATCTATACGCAGAAAAACACCGACTGACATCTGTCGTGATGTGACAGCTCTGATACCACGCTGCACAAATATGTCATTTCTACTAACTACACTGTAAGCTTACCCTCACAGAAATTCAAACAACCAGCATAACACCATTTCTATTTGGAATTGTTTCATTGGGTAATGGCAGACAAACTCCTTATTGTAAATAGTAGCAGTAGCAGTGGTAGGTGGTAGTGGTAGTGGTAGTGGTAGTGGTAGTGGTAGTGGTAGTGGTAGTGGTAGTGGTAGTGGTAGTGGTAGTGGTAGTGGTAGTGGTAGTGGTAGTAGTAGTAAGTTTTATTTCCTGATGGTACCCATGTGGTATATCTTGAGTTTTAATTGGCCATCATCACCCAACTCACTCTTACATACATATATGCACGCATGCACGCACACACACACGCATGCACGCACGCACACACAATAAAGCTATAGATTATAGTTATATAATAATAATAGTAATAAATAAATATATAAGAACATTTGAATTAAACTGTAATTGTTTTAATACATGTACATGTATACTTAAATATATTATACACACACACATTATATATATATAATTTTTTTATTATATATATACATATATATATATATATATATTTGTATACATATTTTTAATATTATATATATAAATATATATAAAAAAATATAATAAATGACTTTACTTAAATTTGTCAATTAAATTACTAAAACAAATTATGACGATAACATTACAGCATAAACATTAATTTCAACAATCAATTTACCAATTCCACTGTTAGTGTGGCAGTGTTTCTCTACTGCAACTAAAAGTGAGGTCTTACGTCAGCAGACAGACTGACTACTCAACCACTTGGGCTTACAAAGTGTGGGTGATAGTTTACGTTCCTGGAACAAATTGCTGCGGGGAAAAAAGTGGCTATCACATCATGGAGTTTCTTGGATGGAAACATCATCCAAACCCTGGGAGTTATTTGTGGGAAGTGGGAAGCTAATCAGATGGGAAATATTTCTGGATGTTGGGATCAGTGTCGGGTTGGGAAAAGGGACCATGTCAGGTGGACGTATGGGGATTGTAAAAGGGACCATCTACAAATTACATATACACATTGTACAAAGAAGTGATTGTAGTTTTTTGCAGGAGCTGCTTGTAACATATTCAGACTTTATTTTGTCACTTAGACATGACAATCACCAGGACACTGCAGAGGATATGTGATGTCAGACAAATTCTGAATATTCAAAATTACCATCATAACATTTATTATTACTTCAACTGAGACGTGTGAATTGATATTCATAAATGTTTTTGTCAAAGCTACATGTTAGGGAGCAATAATTTAAGTAAGCACTCAAACTAGTCCGATTATATCTTGACTGTGATAGTCAGAGACTCAGAGTGTTGATTGCTAAGTAGCATTACAAATGCACAAGGAATTGTTTGCATTGTGGCATACATAAAACACGTACACACACATTTACATACCTCCCTTGTGGCATACATAAAACACGTACACACACATTTACATACCTCCCTTGTGCGCACAACTTTATAAAACTAAACTATGCAAGGAGTAAATTCATCAGCCAACCGGCAACACACCGTAGGAGAATTGTATATGTTTACATAAAAACTTCAACCTGGTAACATCATAACTATGTTGTCTGAACACTGATAGGGAGAAAAGGGGTGATGTATGGGGGGATTACTGTTTGTTATTCCAGAAGCCAGTCCCACTGGTGTCATCACCACATGGCTGAAGGTGGGAATGAGTGGGGTGAAGATTGACACCAGTTCAGGGAGGGGGCAATAACCCTAGTGCCACAGGGTGATGACAGACAGAACTGAAGGCAGACTCCCATCAGTTAATCTCAGTCTTGTTTTCCCTCTCCCACTCCCTCTCCCATTCCCTCTCATAATCCCTCTCACAATCTCTCTCCCACCTGGAGCCTGTGATTCACACATACAGAGCAGACATTTGAGCAAACCATAATCCTGAATACATATGGAAAGGTGGATCCTTCCACCCCATAAAGTTGTGTGCCCCACCCCCACCAACCCCCACCCCATCCATGCCAGTATAACCACACAACAATACAGCATTAATTGTATTTATGCATCCGAAGACTGGAAAATTAATAAATTATCAGCTGTTTGGAAATGTATATTATTATATTTGGTGCCTGAAAACATAATATAATAATAGTTTATTTTGAAATGGAAAATACAAAGAAAATTGCATGTTTTTAACGTAAACTTTGACACATTCTGATTCATGTACTGTACGTATTCAGAATACCAGTACTCGTAGGGGTAACCACGTGTACCCTAGGGGGTTACTATACTGAGACTGGTGGTCTGGGTGATCTGGTGACTGGAATGTCATAAAAACAAAGCAAAGCACTGAAAGTAGAGGAAGTACACAGCAACACATTCTGTGGCAGGCATAAAGTGAGAGAAATACAACAATTGATGCAGAAACCAGACACATTTTAATGTCTATATATATGTATATATATATATATACTTAATTACAATATCGTAAAAAAACATAATTCATTCACTACTTCCTGCTCTGTTGTAATACAATTTACTACTTTTGTAATGGACAAAAACAGTAATAACAATCTAATTCATTTATTACCTACAACTGTTTTAATACAATGGGGCTCTTGTTTTGAGTGGACAAAAACAGTAATAACAATCTAATTCATTTATTACCTACAACTGTGTGAGCTATGGGTGCTCTTGTGTGAGTGTACAGTCTCGTGTGAGTGTACAGTCTCGTGTGAGTGTACAGTCTCGTGTGAGTGTACAGTCTCGTGTGAGTGTACAGTCTCGTGTGAGTGTACAGTCTCGTGTGAGTGTACAGTCTCGTGTGAGTGTACAGTCTCGTGTGAGTGTACAGTCTCGTGTGAGTGTACAGTCTCGTGTGAGTGTACAGTCTCGTGTGTGTGTACAGTCTCGTGTGAGTGTACAGTCTCGTGTGAGTGTAAGTCTCGTGTGAGTGTACAGTCTCGTGTGAGTGTACAGTCTCGTGTGAGTGTACAGTCTCGTGTGAGTGTACAGTCTCGTGTGAGTGTACAGTCTCGTGTGAGTGTACAGTCTCGTGTGAGTGTACAGTCTCGTGTGAGTGTACAGTCTCGTGTGAGTGTACAGTCTCGTGTGAGTGTACAGTCTCGTGTGAGTGTACAGTCTCGTGTGAGTGTACAGTCTCGTGTGAGTGTACAGTCTCGTGTGAGTGTACAGTCTCGTGTGAGTGTACAGTCTCGTGTGAGTGTACAGTCTCGTGTGAGTGTACAGTCTCGTGTGAGTGTACAGTCTCGTGTGAGTGTACAGTCTCGTGTGAGTGTACAGTCTCGTGTGAGTGTACAGTCTCGTGTGAGTGTACAGTCTCGTGTGAGTGTACAGTCTCGTGTGAGTGTACAGTCTCGTGTGAGTGTACAGTCTCGTGTGAGTGTACAGTCTCGTGTGAGTGTACAGTCTCGTGTGAGTGTACAGTCTCGTGTGAGTGTACAGTCTCGTGTGAGTGTACAGTCTCGTGTGAGTGTACAGTCTCGTGTGAGTGTACAGTCTCGTGTGAGTGTACAGTCTCGTCGTGGGGTGTACAGTCTCGTGTGAGTGTACAGTCTCGTGTGAGTGTACAGTCTCGTGTGAGTGTACAGTCTCGTGTGAGTGTACAGTCTCGTGTGAGTGTACAGTCTCGTGTGAGTGTACAGTCTCGTGTGAGTGTACAGTCTCGTGTGAGTGTACAGTCTCGTGTGAGTGTACAGTCTCGTGTGAGTGTACAGTCTCGTGTGAGTGTACAGTCTCGTGTGAGTGTACAGTCTCGTGTGAGTGTACAGTCTCGTGTGAGTGTACAGTCTCGTGTGAGTGTACAGTCTCGTGTGAGTGTACAGTCTCGTGTGAGTGTACAGTCTCGTGTGAGTGTACAGTCTCGTGTGAGTGTACAGTCTCGTGTGAGTGTACAGTCTCGTGTGAGTGTACAGTCTCGTGTGAGTGTACAGTCTCTGTGTCCGGGGTGTACAGTCTCGTGTGATGACAGTCTCGTGTGAGTGTACAGTCTCGTGTGGTGTACAGTCTCAGTGAGTGTACAGTCTCGTGTAGTTACAGTCCAGATGAGTGTACAAGTCCGTGTGAGGTACAGCTCTGTGAGTGTACAGTACGTGAGTGTACAGTCACGTGTGAGTGTACAGTCCGTGTGAGTGTACAGTCCCGTGTGAGTGTACAGTCTCGTGAGTGTACAGTCCCCGTGGAGTGTACAGTCTCGTGTGAGTAAGTCTATGTGAGTGTATTAGTCTCTGTGAGTGGGACAGTCTCGTGAGTGTACAGTCTCTGTGTGTACCATCTCGTGAAGTGTACAGTCCTGTCAGGTACAGTCTCGCATGATAGCCTAGTGCACAGTCTCGTGTGAGTGTACAGTCTCGTCCAGTGTACAGTCTGTTGAGTGTAAGTCTAGTGTGAGTTACAGTCTCAGTGAGTGTACATCTCTGTGAGTTACAGTCTGTTGAGTGTACAGTCTCGTGTGAGTGTACAGTCTCTGTGAGGTACATCTCGTGTGAGTGTAAAAGTCTCGTGTAGTGTAAGTCTCATAGTGAGTGTACAGTCTCATGTTAGTGTACAGTCTCGAGAGTTACAGTCTCGAAGTGAGTGTACAGTCTCTGCAGTGAAGTTTTTATTTCGCCTGAGTGTACAGTCTCTTCAGAAAGTTGATAAGTCTCGTGTGAGGTACAGTTCTATGTGAGGTACAGTCTTGAGGTACAGTCTCGTGTGATGTGACAGTCTCTGTCAGTTACAGTCTCTGGAGTGCATCCTAGACATCTGTGTGAGTGTACAATCTAATGCGGTAAGGCTCGCTGTGAGTACAGTCTCTGTATGTACAGTCTCGTGTGAGTGTACAGTCTCGGTGAGTGTACAGTTCGTTGATGTACAGTCTCGTGTGAGTGTACAGTCTCGTGTGAGTGTACAGTCTCTGTGAGTGTACAGTCTCGAGGAGTGTACAGTCTCGGTGAGTGTACAGTCTCGTGTGAGTGTACAGTCTCGTGTGAGTGTACAGTCTCGGTGAGTGTACAGTCTCGTGTGAGTGTACAGTCTCGTGTGAGTGTACAGTCTCGTGTGAGTGTACAGTCTCGTGTGAGTGTACAGTCTCGTGTGAGTGTACAGTCTCGTGTGAGTGTACAGTCTCGTGTGAGTGTACAGTCTCGGGTGGTGTACAGTCTCGTGTGAGTGTACAGTCTCGTGTGAGTGTACAGTCTCGTGTGAGTGTACAGTCTCGTGTGAGTGTACAGTCTCGTGTGAGTGTACAGTCTCGTGTGAGTGTACAGTCTCGTGTGAGTGTACAGTCTCGTGTGAGTGTACAGTCTCGTGTGAGTGTACAGTCTCGTGTGAGTGTACAGTCTCGTGTGAGTGTACAGTCTCGTGTGAGTGTACAGTCTCGTGTGAGTGTACAGTCTCGTGTGAGTGTACAGTCTCGTGTGAGTGTACAGTCTCGTGTGAGTGTACAGTCTCGGTGAGTGTACAGTCTCGTGTGAGTGTACAGTCTCGTGTGAGTGTACAGTCTCGTGTGAGTGTACAGTCTCGTGTGAGTGTACAGTCTCGTGTGAGTGTACAGTCTCGTGTGAGTGTACAGTCTCGTGTGAGTGTACAGTCTCGTGTGAGTGTACAGTCTCGTGTGGTGTACAGTCTCGGTGAGTGTACAGTCTCGTGTGAGTGTACAGTCTCGTGTGAGTGTACAGTCTCGTGTGAGTGTACAGTCTCGTGTGAGTGTACAATCTCGTGTGAGTGTACAGTCTCGTGTGAGTGTACAGTCTTGTGCTCCCGTGACCTTGTGACTGAGAGATTCTGAGGCTGCCTCACTCACCGTGTGGTTGTACGTACTCAGTGAGCTCACAGACACTCACTTAGTTGCCAAGAATCATTCCACAAGACCACACACCCTTCTCTCAGAACGATGACACAGTCAACTACATTTAAATTGCCATATCCCCATTGTTAACTAATTACTAACACTTATTATAGTTTTTATTTATACAAATTAAAGTTATTATATTTGATATGGTCACAAGAAATTAATGTAAAACTTTTCCATTTAAAGTGTGTTGTCATAAGCTTCCATGATAGCCCCCAAGTTTTGTATTAATCTCTCTCTCCATATATATATATATATATATATATATATATATATATATATATATATATATATATATATATATATATATATATATATATATATATATAAATACTGTATATTAACACATATATTAACATTTATTTATATATTGTTCTCAATTCCAGATCATAAATGGTGCCATACTGCATAAGTCATACTGCCTGCCAAAGTTTCTTCAGAAAGTCTGAAATAATGTTCACAGTAAGTAAGTAAAAGATTTATTCGCTGATGGTACAGTAACCATGTCACGTGCTATATCGTGAAACTCTGTCTCAACTTCTCTGGGAAGCATCCAGCCATATTTTTCAATTAATGCGCGAAGGCTGCTTGTACAGATATCCACCACTGTCTATAGCCAGGTACTCGTGTATACAGCTGAGTGAACTGAGTTTGATTATGATGGTAGTGCTGTTGGTTATATACCGGAAGTATCAATACTTTCTTTATTCACAAAGTGTTTGTGGTGATTTCTCACACAACTGTCGTACAGGTTCAGCAAAAAATGACATTTAAAAATCGGAAACAAATTAATAACGATATTATTATTAATGGTTGCAATAACTGTCACTTAGTCATTGTGGACATGTCACACTATCCAAGAGCTCTGCATTTTTCTGGTAGCCAGGTTTTCATTCAGAAAGGCACGACTGAAGCTATTCACAGATGTATATATGCACACCCACGTACACATGAGTTGGCCCAAACACAGTCGGCAGACTCATGACCCAAGCACTTGAATCGATGCGGTCACACGGTCTGGTTCCCACATTCTCGGGTTCTGGGGTCAATGCCATAACATAATAGGGCGCACAACACACCCCTCCTATCTCTCGCTGAGGCACATCTCCATCACAGAGGCACCAGTTTGTGATGTAATCACAAAAAACATAGCTTACATCATAGAGAGTTCAGTCTCTCCTCTCTAGACCACCTAATATGTAACCGACACACATACATCATAAGTAGTCCAGTCTGGTGGTCATGTGGTTAACATTATCATCTAGGAAGTTTAGTCTGTACTCTGTAGACCTTGTAAGTGTGTAAACACATAGCCTGTAGACTGTCTGTTAATGTATTGACATCGCAAGTAGTTTACTCTGTAGATTATTCACTTAAACCGTCTAGTTATTTAGTCTACATACTATGATTCATATTACATGTTTATTATTACTTAAGTGGCTTAGTCACTAGACCATGTAATAGTTTCACTCTGCAGCTAACACACTTACATCATCAAACACACTTACATCATCAAACACACTTACATTATGAGCAGTTCAGTCTGTACAGTGCAGCTGACACATGTGGCCCAGTCATCGCTTCCTGTGGTCACAGCTGTGTCCAGTATACAGGGTGAGCTGAGTGACCACTACCTGGCCTCCTTCTCTCTCTCTATCACATGGCAATCTCCAAAGAAATCTGCAACAGACGTCACTTAAGTTAAGGGTGCAAGCAAAACAAACTCCCTTCACAAATCCTAGTTAAGGTGTCAACAACAGACACCTGTCTATACAGGACAGTAGCCACACCTGTCAACAACAGACACCTGTCTACATAGGACAGCAGACACACCTGTCAACAACAGACACCTGTCTACATAGGACAGCAGACACACTTGTCAACAACAGACACCTGTCTACATAGGACAGCAGACACACCTGTCACCAACAGACACCTGTCTGTACAGGAGAGCAGACACACCTGTCAGCAATGAAACCTGTCTATACAGGACAACAGATATACCTGTCAACAAGCAACACCTGTCTACATAGGACAGCAGACACACCTGTCACCAACAGACATTGTACAGGAGCAGACACACCTGTCAGCAATGAAACCTGTCTATACAGGACAACAGATATACCTGTCAACAAGCAACACCTGTCTATAGAGGACAGCTGACACCCTTGTCAACAACAGACACCTGTCTATATAGGACAGCTGACACACCTATCAGCAACAGACACCTGACTGTACAGGACAGCAGACACACCTGTCAACCACAGACACCTGTCTGTACAGGACAGCAGGCACACCTATCAAAAACAGACACCTGTCTATACAGGACAGTGGACAAAAGAGATCAGGCCAATATGAACCTCTGATTGAGGAAACAATACCATAAGTGTTATCATTGTCCCCAATTCTTCCCTCTCATTTACACTTCTTCCTCAGCCTCTCCTTCTCCCTCTCTTTCCCTCTCACACTCACACTCTCTTTCCCTCCCCCTCTCCCATTCTCTTTCCCTCCCCTCCTCTTCCTCTCTTCAACCCTCTTCCTTGCTCTCCCAGTCTCAAATTTTCTCCTCTCTCCTCTCCTCTCCTCTCCTCTCCTCTCCTCTCCTCTCCTCTCCTCTCCTCTCCTCTCCTCTCCTCTCCTCTCCTCTCCACTCCTCTCCACTCCTCTCCTCTCCTATTCTTCCCCTCTCTATGTTGTCTACTCTCCCGCTCACCCATTATTCCCCTCTCAACCCTTTCCCATCCCCTGTCTCCCTCTCCTTGTGACCTCACACACCCTACAACTTTAAACCCAACTAACTCTGTGCTCCACTAAAACTGACCGTTGGGTAAACATCACAGTCCTGCAAACTGCACATTATCTACAATGTTGACATCATCAAAGTACAGTGTCTGCACTGGTCACTATGTCCAGTCCTGGCTTATCTCACTGATACTTATTTAAAGGTTCTATGTTATCAACAGTTACCCCATTTATGAGTGGCAGTTATCTAGGGTGTGTTTACCCTCCAGGTGGGCGCTTCAAACCAAAAGTTCACTGAACTACCTCTGAGAGAAACGTGTGAGTAGCAGACAAGGATCGTGGCGGAAATATTTGTTTGTTGAATCAAACCAAAGAAGAAACATAACGGGTCTTTGGGGCATACGTGTTGATGTCCATTGACCAGTGCCCAGTGACATGGTCAGCGAAATGTTTCAACTGTTCCTTTGTGTCATTCGTGATTGTTGTCATGACACAATGACAACAGTTGTCACAGGAAGCTGGTTCGAGTCCATATACATATGTGTATTTGGCTTTTTTCAGGATTGTTTGTAATTGTATTTGTACTTTAATGGGAAATCATGAAAAAGTATATATTTGTATTTGGTCTGTATTTGAAAGTACCTGCAAATACAACCAGATACACACGTACATTTTACAAACAAAAGGCAAAGCACTGCCTCACACAGTCTGACTGACTGAAGAGTTAAAAGACAAAATGTGTTTTTCACAACTGTGCTAAGGTCAACAGTGGTTGACAGCACTGAGACAGTTGGCCTGCAGTGAAGCTGCTGGTCAAACATTAGCATCAGTGGGTGAGTTGGAATCCAGCGAGGCTTACCACCACCCGTAGCCTTAAAAGGAGGTTTTGACTGGAAATTTGCTTCAAAGAATCCTGCTGTCACCTTCTGTTTTAAACATCCTGGGCCAGCACAAAAGAAGCTAGGTTTAGTCAAATGTGTAGGTAAATCATAAAGTGCTGTATTTGAATCGTATTTGATTAAAAAAAACTGAAATGCAATTGAAAAACGTATTAGTATTTTTATTAAAATCTGGAAAAGCAACGTTTTTGTATTTGAATTTGGCTGAGTTGTATTTGTATTTGATCCCAAAATGTGTGTTTGGACCCAACGTGTGTTTGGAAGGTGAACAAACATTTGCAGCCACACAGTACAACCAGACACCCCAGCCACACAGTACAACCAGACACCCCAGCCAGACAGTACAACCAGACACCCCAGCCACACAGTAAAGCCAGACACTGCAGCCACACAGTACAGCCAGACACCCCAGCCAGACACCCCAGCCAGACACCCCAGCCACACAGTACAACCAGACACCCCAGCCAGACACCCCAGCCAGACACCCCAGCCACACAGTACAACCAGACACCCCAGCCACACAGTACAACCAGACACCCCAGCCACACAGTACAACCAGACACCCCAGCCACACAGTACAACCAGACACCCCAGCCACACAGTACAACCAGACACCCCCAGCCACACAGTACAACCAGACACCCCAGCCACACAGTACAGCCAGACACCCCAGCCACACAGTACAACCAGACACCCCAGCCACACAGTACAACCAGACACCCCAGCCACACAGTACAACCAGACACCCCAGCCACACAGTACAACCAGACACCAGCCACACAGTACACCAGACACCCCAGCCACACACACCAGACACCCCAGCCACACAGTACAACCAGACACCCCAGCCACACAGTACAGCCAGACACCCCAGCCACACAGTACAGCCAGACACCCCAGCCACACAGTACAACCAGACACCCCAGCCACACAGTACAGCCAGACACCCCAGCCACACAGTACAACCAGACACCCCAGCCACACAGTACAACCAGACACCCCAGCCACACAGTACAACCAGACACCCCAGCCACACAGTACAACCAGACACCCCAGCCACACAGTACAACCAGACACCCCAGCCACACAGTACAACCAGACACCCCAGCCACACAGTACAACCAGACACCCCAGCCACACAGTACAACCAGACACCCCAGCCACACAGTACAACCAGACACCCCAGCCACACAGTACAACCAGACACCCCAGCCACACAGTACAACCAGACACCCCAGCCACACAGTACAACCAGACACCCCAGCCACACAGTACAACCAGACACCCCAGCCACACAGTACAACCAGACACCCCAGCCACACAGTACAACCAGACACCCCAGCCACACAGTACAACCAGACACCCCAGCCACACAGTACAACCAGACACCCCAGCCACACAGTACAACCAGACACCCCAGCCACACAGTACAACCAGACACCCCAGCCACACAGTACAACCAGACACCCCAGCCACACAGTACAACCAGACACCCCAGCCACACAGTACAACCAGACACCCCAGCCACACAGTACAACCAGACACCCCAGCCACACAGTACAACCAGACACCCCAGCCACACAGTACAACCAGACACCCCAGCCACACAGTACAACCAGACACCCCAGCACACAGTACAACCAGACACCCCAGCCACACAGTACAACCGACACCCCAGCCACACAGTACAACCAGACACCCCAGCCACACAGTACAACCAGACACCCCAGCCACACAGTACAACCAGACACCCCAGCCACACAGTACAACCAGACACCCCAGCCACACAGTACAACCAGACACCCCAGCCACACAGTACAACCAGACACCCCAGCCACACAGTACAACCAGACACCCCAGCCACACAGTACAACCAGACACCCCAGCCACACAGTACACCAGACACCCCAGCCACACAGTACAACCAGACACCCCAGCCACAGTACAACCAGACACCCCAGCCACACAGTACAACCAGACACCCCAGCACACAGTACAACCAGACACCCCAGCACACAGTACAACCAGACACCCCAGCACACAGTACAACCAGACACCCCAGCCACACAGTACAACCAGACACCCCAGCCACACAGTACAACCAGACACCCCAGCACACAGTACAACCAGACACCCCAGCACACAGTACAACCAGACACCCCAGCCACACAGTACAACCGACACCCACACCCAGCCCACAGTACAACCAGACACCCCAGCCACACAGTACAACCAGACACCCCAGCCACACAGTACAACCAGACACCCCAGCCACACAGTACAGACCAGACACCCCAGCCACACAGTACAACCAGACACCCCAGCCACACAGTACAACCAGACACCCCAGTCAACACCCCGCCAGTACAACCAGACACCCCAGCCAGACACCCCAGCCACACAGTACAACCAGACACCCCAGCCACACAGTACAACCAGACACCCCAGCCACACAGTACAACCAGACACCCCAGCCACACAGTACAACCAGACACCCCAGCCACACAGTACAACCAGACACCCCAGCCACACAGTACAACCAGACACCCCAGCCACACAGTACAACCAGACACCCCAGCCACACAGTACAACCAGACACCCCAGCCACACAGTACAACCAGACAGCCCACAGACCACACAGTACAACCAGACACCCCAGCCACACAGTACAAGCCAGACACCCCAGCCACACAGTACAACCAGACACCCCAGCACACAGTACAACCAGACACCCCAGCCACACAGTACAACCAGACACCCCAGCCACACAGTACAACCAGACACCCCAGCCACACAGTACAACCAGACACCCCAGCCACACAGTACAACCAGACACCCCAGCCACACAGTACAACCAGACACCCCAGCCACACAGTACAACCAGACACCCCAGCCACACAGTACAACCAGACACCCCAGCCACACAGTACAACCAGACACCCCAGCCACACAGTACAACCAGACACCCCAGCCACACAGTACAACCAGACACCCCAGCCACACAGTACAACCAGACACCCCAGCCACACAGTACAACCAGACACCCCAGCCACACAGTACAACCAGACACCCCAGCCACACAGTACAACCAGACACCCCAGCCACACAGTACAACCAGACACCCCAGCCACACAGTACAACCAGACACCCCAGCCACACAGTACAACCAGACACCCCAGCCACACAGTACAACCAGACACCCAGCCACACAGTACAACCAGACACCCCAGCCACACAGTACAACCAGACACCCCAGCCACACAGTACAACCAGACACCCCAGCCACACAGTACAACCAGACACCCCAGCCACACAGTACAACCAGACACCCCAGCCACACAGTACAACCAGACACCCCAGCCACACAGTACAACCAGACACCCCAGCCTACATGATACTATGTCCCAGCAAAACGCAGTACCCACAATTGCCTGATAGTGTCTCCAACAAAACACAGCAATCACATGCAGTGTTGAAACTACACAGGTCTGAGTGTAGTTACAACAGCTTCTGTGTTGACAATGTGTGGCATTAATGCAAGGTCACAGCACACAGCACACGGTGAGCTGTGTCACTTACATGTATATATGGATGTGTGTATATAATATATATATGTATATATATATATATATATGATATATATATGGCGATCATCCGCAATCCCTTATGTTTCCCTATATTATATATATATATATGTATGTATATATATATATATATATATATATATATTTATAAGGGAAACTTGTTCACTGGACAATTGACCACTGGATAATTGGCCACTGGACCACAGGACAACTGTGCACTGGGCAACTGATCACAGGACAACTATGTACTGGACAACCGACTACTGGACAATTGGCCACTGGATAATTGACCACAGGACAACTGCCCACTACAAGACAACTGTCCACTAGACAACTGACCACTGGACAACTGACCACAAGACAACTGTCCACTAGACAACTGACCACTGGACAACTGACCACAGGACAAATTACCACTGGACAATTGACCACTGAGCTACAGTGAGTATCCTAGTTTCACACTGGGGGCAGGACAGTCAAAAGACACTGCACTGTCCCAGGGGGCACTATTGCCCCCTCTGCCACTTGTGCCTAGACTCTGGGACACTTGCTGTCCTGCCAGCCCCCTCTGCCAGTGGGTGGTTATGTCTTGAGTTATCACTGTCAGTGCAGACATAAAATCAAACTGCTCTGTAATCTGTAGTCTGTATCTCCATCTGTCAGTGGCTCCCTGTGGCTGTGGCAGCCAGTGCACCGCCAACTCAAACACTGAGTTCAGTACAGGCTCCTGCTGACAGCCAGTGTGTCTGTGCACATCTTGGCTGGAAAGGTTGTTATTATGCACCAACACAGTCTGGGTGCACAGCAGAAACTGCTTAAAAACCTCAACAGACGACGTTTGGAGCCGACTGAGTCAGCCTCACACTGGCCACAGTCAAACACCCAGCGCTGCAACAACATGCAACAACATGCAACAACCACTGCACTTGCTTCAACAACGTTGAATTAGCATATCTTTTGAAATTAACACATTTGTTTCAGCAAAGAAGACTTCTGTGTAAATTATGGAAATATCAACCAATGTGAAATTATAGCATAAAATAAAATCTTACATTATACGTTCCATTTACTAGCAAAAATATGTAATACTCTAAAACAGAATTAATTTATGTATATTTATAAACAAGAACAGCCACTTATTTTTACATTAACTTAATTAAGCAAACACGTCTGACTATTTTTTTGTTGTAATTTCATTGTTGAGTAGTTGTCTGTTCTGTTAGAAAAGTATCAGTGCTAAGTAAGTTAAGTGAATCAACTATAATATTATTCAGTATCAGTGTGGTCAGACTCATTGGGGTGAGTCAGTCTCGAAGGAGAAGGTGCCAGTAACTTCAAGGAATGAGACGCTGCCTATAGTCGATTTTTCAAACTGAAAGCTTTTTAAAACTGAACATTTCACTGGCGGAATATTCAATTTTAAACATGCATTCTGGATTAAGTACTAAGCCAAATTTGATGGATTGCATACATATTTATTCTTAATAAGAACATATATATATATATATATATATATATATATATATATATATATATATATATATAAATTACATACAATTATATATTTTTTCTTTAATGTGCCAGGTCTGTTACATGCATTGGTGATCATGGCCCTTCAAACCAGACCAATCGCACCAAATGCACCAAAGCACAACAAACCACACCAATCACACCAAACCACACCAAACTGCACCAACCACACCAAACTGCACCAAACCGCACCAAACCGCACCAAACCACACGGTCACTTGTAGTTTGTAGCAGTTCTTCTGAGTGGCCTGCGCACTTTATTGACAGACTACTGGTTTATATGATTTCATTCTCTGGACCAAAATAATAACCGAATATAAATGCGTTGATGAAAGATAAATTGTTTGACAATTTAGTCTGTAGATACAGAACAAGAATATACAGCGGGTCCTGACACAACACGACACAACACGACACACTGGCATGAACAAGTTACACAGTAGTTGGTGATTTATAGACCACTTCTATCAAAGGGTGAAATGGTCCCATAAAAAGAACACCCGCCCAACGAGATAAGTGAAAACACAGGCCACTGCGACACAGGACCTGTACACTAGGAATTTCTCTCATGGCCTTCTGGTTTCAACAGACAATAGAACTTGCATGGGAATCTCTGAAAAAGTCCCCCATTAATATTCCTCCTGACATGTTCATACTGGGAATGTTAATTCCCAGTATATGCGTGGTTGTTTCATCTGCATATATGCTTCTTGTCAATTCTAGTGAAACAGCAACATTTTTATTGACAGACAGCTAACATAAACTCTGAGTATGAAGGCATTTCTTTTGAGTGTGACATCATGACAAATGACTAAGCTAAAGTAAACATTTCGTGACAACCTCAGATGTCACTATTCTATAACTACTTTCAACATTGATACGTTTGTAAATCATCCGACTCTTAGCAACTGGCCTCATTCATCAACATTCACTGGTGAAGGTGATCAGTTCCAAAGTAACGCACACTATGACTGCTTAACACACGGTATGACTGCTTAACACACGCTATGACTGCTTAACACATGCTATGACTGCTTAACACACTCTATGACTGCTTAACACACACTATGACTGCTTAACACACGCTATGACTGCTTAACACACACTATGACTGATTAACACACACTATGACTGATTAACACACACTATGACTGCTTAACATACGCTATGACTGCTTAACACATGCTATGACTGCTTAACACACGCTATGACTGCTTAACACATGCTATGACTGCTTAACACATGCTATGACTGCTTAACACATGCTATGACTGCTTAACACACTCTATGACTGCTTAACACATGCTATGACTGCTTAACACACACTATGACTGCTTAACATACGCTATGACTGCTTAACAGTATAACACGTTTAGCCTTTAATACATTTAACTGAATATATTTACAAGAGCTGACAACGATATCACTCCAATGGACAAATAATATCGAAACACTGTAGGATTTCAGTTTATAAATGAACAGTTCCCTGGCTACCATTCTACCTGTACCATATGTAGCTTTGTTGGGCAATGTGGTTTAATTTGATTTAATCTTCTATCATTTCCTAGCAGTCACAATGCCAGTGTGATGGCTGGTGTTTGATAAGATGGAGATGGGAGATAACAGAAGTACTGTAGATAAGTATGTGTGTACTCTCTAAGCAATGGGGACACAGACTCGGGCAATGCAGCCCAAACCTTGGGAAGACACAAACATATATTGGAATGCGAGGCACTCCTACAGGGAAACAGAGCCCGGGAATCACATGACCCTGTACACAAGGGCTGTGGATGTTTGTTGAAAAAGATCTGATTTCCAAGAGATAAGACCAACAGGTCTAAACAGGGTCAACCACACTTGTACACAAAGAGAAAAAGTGGCAGCAACAAGACAGACACTTGTAAACAAGACAACTGAACAATTTATTTTGACTAATTTAATCGTTTAGTTAATAATTGTTAAATCACTGTAAAAAATACATCATATTTCTGTGGAAATCGTTGGCTACAGTTTATGCGTGACTTTTCTTATTTTAATTGATACGTTGGTGTTGATGTCCAAACTAGATTAGGGGGCACCAGAAACAGTGAGACCACGAACAAAACACTGAAATGCGACAGTCTTTCCTTCCTACGCATCGACTGGTGCAACAAAGCCATTGTGTTCACGAGAAGCAAGAAGGCATGAATATAAACACGCAAACAGGTGACAGACATCTGAGTGCCATCAACAGATGTCATCAAATAACTTACAACTGGCTACAAAGTTAGTACAATGCAACAATAAGCAGCAAGTAGTGATATCAAAATTTGAGATACCAGTAATCGAAGGCTTTGTATGAACCTTTCATGGGACACAAATCACACAATGCAGGGCGACTGTTGTATCTGCTACTGACCATGTCTGTAGGCCCACTCAACCTTGATGATAGGCGTTGTCTACTGTTTGTCACGAATGAACCAGACTGGCAAAATATGAGTCCAGGCTCACCCATTAATTTACTATTAAATCTGCATACATATTCATATATGTTAATGTTTTTCCACTTTGAAGGCTTCATCGTTTGACTAAAAAAAATTGACCCCACTTAAGATATGTCCAAGTGCTATCATTTCAATATACCCCATATGTGCCAAGATTCCTAAATTGTATGGGGTATTTGTTTGGTACCAACATATGCTAACTCAGGGTTCAGTGAACTTAAGTCAGGCTAAAAAGACATAGCTTTATGTAGAGACCCGTCCATCCATCATTTGGATGGGTAAAAACGAATATGGACGGGTAGAAATATGGGTGGACGGGTGGTGGACAGGTAAAAAATGAAGGAGCAAAAAAAGGTCTTCCAAAACCATAGATATTGCTAGTTATGCCTTGAAAGTGAGTGAAAATGGTGTCACATGTGTGTTTGTAGTCCATTTCAGGTCATCAGACACATTTAAAAGTTTGTAAACTGGCTTAACAGTTAACATCCATGTGTCCACCAAAACATGTGTGACTGGCAGTAATTTGATCCTGCATAAAGCCCAGTTGGGGGAGGTAATGTGACAATTACCTGTTGGGGGGTATGTGACAATGACTGGTAGTGTGTTCACTTGTGGCTACACCTGCCAATGCAGCATAACTACCGGTACATACCGACTAATGGACGTCTACCAACATATACCGATCAGCTCAGCCTTCAGAGCTTGGCATGATCTGGATGGATAATTGACTATAAATACAGGTATGTGTGCATGACCCTCTTTTGCAGGGCAGTTGATCAATTCAATTCCAACTCAACTCCAGAATTGGAGCGGGAATTGGAATTGAAAGATTTGGAACAAATGAATTGAATTGGAATCGAAAGATTTTTAATTGAATTGGACTTGAATGAAAAGGAATTGAGCATCTGATAGTTTTGTGATGCTGTGAAGGATAGTTGTCAAACATTACCCAGCAATTAACCAATGGATGAAACTAATGAATGGGAAGTCAATTAGGCTTGTCCTACTGCCTGGTGTGAATGAGTGCTGGCTGGGGACTGCTTCAAAGAACCACTGAAATCGCCAGGATAAATATGACACTTTCCCAGTGTCACAGGCTAAGTAAATACCAGGGCTACCACAAGTGAATCCAGAATATCTCCAAACAGTCCAAAGAGTAACCAGAATATCTCTAAACAGTCCAAAGAGTAACCAGAATATCTCAAAACAGTCCAAAGAGTAACCAGAATATCTCAAACAGTCCAAAGAGTAACCAGAATATCTCAAAACAGTCCAAAGAGTAACCAGAATATCTCCAAACAGTCCAAAGAGTAACCAGAATATCTCCAAACAGTCCAAAGAGTAACCCGAATATCTCAAAACAGTCCAAAGAGTAACCAGAATATCTCAAAACAGTCCAAAGAGTAACCAGAATATCTCAAAACAGTCCAAAGAGTAACCGAATATCTCAAAACAGTCCAAAGAGTAACCAGAATATCTCCAAACAGTCCAAAGAGTAACCAGAATATCTCAAAACAGTCCAAAGAGTAACCAGAATATCTCCAAACAGTCCAAAGAGTAACCAGAATATCTCCAAACAGTCCAAAGAGTAACCAGAATATCTCAAAACAGTCCAAAGAGTAACCAGAATATCTCCAAACAGTCCAAAGAGTAACCAGAATATCTCCAAACAGTCCAAAGAGTAACCAGAATATCTCCAAACAGTCCAAAGAGTAACCAGAATATCTCCAAACAGTCCAAAGAGTAACCAGAATATCTCCAAACAGTCCAAAGAGTAACCAGAATATCTCCAAACAGTCCAAAGAGTAACCAGAATATCTCCAAACAGTCCAAAGAGTAACCAGAATATCTCCAAACAGTCCAAAGAGTAACCAGAATATCTCCAAACAGTCCAAAGAGTAACCAGAATATCTCCAAACAGTCCAAAGAGTAACCAGAATATCTCCAAACAGTCCAAAGAGTAACCAGAATATCTCCAAACAGTCCAAAGAGTAACCAGAATATCTCCAAACAGTCCAAAGAGTAACCAGAATATCTCCAAACAGTCCAAAGAGTAACCAGAATATCTCCAAACAGTCCAAAGAGTAACCAGAATATCTCAAAACAGTCCAAAGAGTAACCAGAATATCTCAAAACAGTCCAAAGAGTAACCAGAATATCTCCAAACAGTCCAAAGAGTAACCAGAATATCTCAAACAGTCCAAAGAGTAACCAGAATATCTCCAAACAGTCCAAAGAGTAACCAGAATATCTCAAAACAGTCCAAAGAGTAACCAGAATATCTCCAAACAGTCCAAAGAGTAACCAGAATATCTCAAAACAGTCCAAAGAGTAACCAGTTAAAGTCCAAAGATTACTCACAAACAGTCCAAAGAGTACACAGAATATACCAAAACAGTCCAAAGAAAAACAGAAAAATCTCAAAACAGTCAAAAAGTAACCAGAATATCTCACCAGTCTCAAAGAGTAACCAGAATATCTCAAAACAGTCCAAAAGTATTTTGGGTTAATTATTTATCTTATTTCTGCATTTTAATGTGCTCATCAAATACTTCAAAAAAATTCTTTTGTGATCTTTTATTCTGTAACTTTTTCCTAGCCAAAATAGTGATTATATAATTATATAAATACATCAACACACAACACGCTGTGTCACCCCCTGTATGCACTAATCGTGTCATTTTATGGTTATCGTTTGTTATGTGAATTTGTGCGGGAATTGGAAATGAATAATTAAAAATGGAACTGAAAAAAATGAATTGGAGGGAGAATTGGTCGAATAGAATTGACCCCAGCACTGCTCCATTGTCTAAACACATTGTCCACCTGTAACTTACCCAGGACTGAAGTCAAACAAGTCGCCAGTCCAGTTGGCCTTCAAATGGTCAGTTCTTATAGTGTGCAGTTTGGCTTCAAGTGTAATACTACACATGATCAATGTCATTGTGTGGTCCATCTCCACTGTCACTGTGTGGTCTATCTCCACTGTCACTGTGTGGTCTATCTCCACTGTCACTGTGTGGTCTATCCCCACTGTCACTGTGTGGTCTATCTCCACTGTCACTGTGTGGTCTATCTCCACTGTCACTGTGTGGTCTATCTCCACTGTCACTGTGTGGTCTATCCCCACTGTCACTGTGTGGTCTATCTCCACTGTCACTGTGTGGTCTATCTCCACTGTCACTGTGTGGTCTATCTCCACTGTCACTGTGCGGTCTATCTCCACTGTCACTGTGTGGTCTATCCCAACTGTCACTGTGTGGTCTATCTCCACTGTCACTGTGCGGTCTATCTCCACTGTCACTATGTGGTCTATCTCCACTGTCACTGTGTGGTCTATCCCAACTGTCACTGTGTGGTCTATCTCCACTGTCACTATGTGGTCTATCCCACTGTCACTGTGTGGTCTATCTCCACTGTCACTGTGTGGTCTATCTCCACTGTCACTGTGTGGTCTATCTCCACTGTCACTATGTGGTCTATCCCAACTGTCACTGTGTGGTCTATCTCCACTGTCACTATGTGGTCTATCCCAACTGTCACTGTGTGGTCTATCTCCACTGTCACTGTGTGGTCTATCTCCACTGTCACTGTGTGGTCTATCTCCACTGTCACTGTGTGGTCTATCTCCACTGTCACTGTGTGGTCTATCTCCACTGTCACTGTGTGGTCTATCTCCGCTGTCACTGTGTGGTCCATCTCCGCTGCCACTGTGTGGTCCATCTCCGCTGCCACTGTGTGGTCTATCTCCACTGTCACTGTGTGGTCTATCTCCACTGTCACTATGTGGTCTATCCCAACTGTCACTGTGTGGTCCATCTCCGCTGTCACTGTGTGGTCCATCTCCGCTGCCACTGTGTGGTCTATCTCCACTGTCACTGTGTTGTCTATCTCCACTGTCACTATGTGGTCTTTCCCAACTGTCACTGTGTGGTCTATCCCAACTGTCACTGTGTGGTCCATCTCCGCTGCCACTGTGTGGTCTATCTCCACTGTCACTGTGTGGTCTATCTCCGCTGTCACTGTGTGGTCTATCTCCGCTGCCACTGTGTGGTCCATCTCCGCTGCCACTGTGTGGTCCATCTCCGCTGCCACTGTGTGGTCCATCTCCGCTGCCACTGTGTGGTCTATCTCCACTGTCACTGTGTGGTCTATCTCCGCTGTCACTGTGTGGTCCATCTCCGCTGCCACTGTGTGGTCCATCTCCGCTGTCACTGTGTGGTCCATCTCCGCTGCCACTGTGTGGTCTATCTCCACTGTCACTGTGTGGTCTATCTCCGCTGTCACTGTGTGGTCCATCTCCGCTGCCACTGTGTGGTCCATCTCCGCTGCCACTGTGTGGTCCATCTCCGCTGCCACTGTGTGGTCCATCTCCGCTGCCACTGTGTGGTCTATCTCCACTGTCACTGTGTGGTCTATCTCCACTGTCACTGTGTGGTCTATCTCCACTGTCACTGTGTGGTCAATCTCCACTGCCACTGTGTGGTCTATCTCCACTGTCAGTGTGGTCTATCTTCACTGTCACTGTGTGGTCTATCTCCACTGTCACTGTGTGGTCTATCTCCACTGTCACTGTGTGGTCTATCTCCACTGTCAGTGTGGTCTATCTTCACTGTCACTGTGTGGTCTATCTCCACTGTCACTGTGTGGTCTATCTCCACTGTCAGTGTGGTCTATCTTCACTGTCACTGTGTGGTCTATCTCCACTGTCACTGTGTGGTCTATCTCCACTGTCAGTGTGGTCCATCTCCACTGCCACTGTGTGGTCTATCTGCACTGTCACTATGTGGTCTATCTCCACTGTCACTGTGTGGTCTATCTGCACTGTCACTGTGTGGTCTATCTCCACTGCCATTGTGTGGTCTATCCGCTCTGTCACTGTGTGGTCTATCTCCACTGTCACTGTGTGGTCTATCTCCACTGTCTCTGTGTGGTCTATCTCCACTGTCTCTGTGTGGTCCATCTCCACTGTCACTGTGTTGTCTATCTCCACTGTCACTGTGTGGTCTATCTCCACTGTCACTGTGTGGTCTATCTCCACTGTCACTGTGTGGTCTATCTCCACTGTCACTGTGTGGTCTATCCGCACTGTCACTGTGTGGTCTATCTCCACTGTCACTGTGTGGTCTATCCCCACTGTCACTGGGTGGTCTATCTCCACTGTCACTGTGTGGTCTATCTCCACTGTCACTGTGTGGTCTATCTCCACTGTCACTGTGTGGTCTATATCCACTGTCACTGTGTGGTCTATCTCCACTGTCACTGTGTGGTCTATCCCCACTGTCACTGTGTGGTCTATCTCCACTGTCACTGTGTGGTCTATATCCACTGTCACTGTGTGGTCTATCCCCACTGTCACTGTGTGGTTTATCCCCACCAGACTCTGAGACTACAGACCTATTATATACCCTAAACTCACCAGTCAGATACCTGGTAATTACAACCACACTTGTTTCTTTTTTGACACATTTTAGCATCTAGGTACACGTTAAAAAAATGTTTAAAACATTATGTGCAGCAGGGCGTGACAGCAAGCAATGAACCATGAACACATAAATGAGTCACGCTAGACTTGAGATGCATGAGTTTGTTTAACTCAAACAAGCTGCATATTATACATCTGATAGACCCAATAATTGTAATGTTCACACAACATTCAGTCACACAACAGTATCAGTTCTGATGTTTCAACGAGCCAACTCTCGCAAGCAGACTGCCAGAAGTTGTCCAATCATTTTACAAAACTGGGGCTACTGAGTTTTATATACGACTCCTATGCATTATCATCACCATCAAGTCCCCATTTTTTACTGTGTCACTGACAAGATAATAAATAAACACATGTCTGTGAGCATGAATGGTGACTGTGTTTTGTATGTGTCAACAAGGACTGTGACGACTGGAAAGTACTGTAAGTGACAGACCTATCTACCACGTCAACCATATCTAATCCATCCAGCTATGTCTGACTCTTATACAGTCAGGGGTACTTATGTAACAGTGTTGACAGTCAGGCCTTTAGAGATATATTGAGGCTGTCTGTTAAAAACATGTTTCTTCCACCCATTTTATACCAACACCTCCATCCAGATGCATCCCGATGATGTGCTGGTCAACTCCTGGTCCCAACTCTCTGCTAAGTTCCTAACTGTAGGGAGTAGGGAAATAAATATTGCCTGACTAAATGTGGACCTCTAGCTGCCTTGATCTCTATTACACTCAACATTAATTGTATAACTTAATTAATAAACTACTACTAACTGAATCTACTTTCATCTTCTTAATTGAACGTACTCTCAATGCTTACTAGTAAGGATCATTATAGCACACCAGGATGTTAATAATAAACAACAATATTAAAATAAATATTATCAATAACTACCAACCCACTTGTCACTCGCGCGGCAAATACACAAATGTCCTAATATTCCAGCACACCCTAATTTGAAACAAGTCCCTCGCCTTGGGCGGGCATGGGAGCGTCCGCCTTCACCAGCCCGACGCCGTGATAACAGAAATTCGCTGACGGGACGAGCGTTTACTCAATTTCCACTGCCGTTTCGGCCGCGAAACCCCGGCACTAGATCGCCGTTCCGCGGGTAACAAGACGGCAGACCCACCTGCACAGTCACTCACCTGGAATTAGGCGTCTCTCTTGTGAATTTCCCAACAACCGAACTGAACTGAACTCATGGGTAGAGTTGATACAACGCTGAGCCGAGATGCTACTACGGCTAACACCTGTTTGTGCACGGTGGCGCCACCTGCCAAAACATGCCGAGAGGCGTGGCTTCGGAGCTGAATAAACACCGCGGTGTCAATACACTAACAAGGGGCCGAGGTCATGTAGCGTTCTTTGTTCGTGGTGTACTTAGACCAGAGCACTTAGCCCTTGGATGGCAGGGACATTGTAGCTAAACAAACCATGGTGCCGAGTTATTTAAA
>JAODUO010000703.1:70000-80000 GCA_025642075.2 Ridgeia piscesae
ATTGCTACTATTATTGTAACTGATGTGTATTCGATGCCTCGTGGCAAAGGGTGTATCACGTGATGCTCGCAATATGGAGTGTCACATCCGGCAATGGAACGCCGGGCTTAGGGGCAGATACTCCCTCCCTTTCTCGTAGCACAGTGGTCAGTTGTGAGGTTTGAAGGTCGTGACATTTCTCGCCAGAGGAACGTTGTAAGGAGCAACCAAAGCGGAGTGCCGAGCCCAAGTAGATACATTAGATACTGTACTATGTACTAATGTACTATAGGCAGAATGTTCCCAGTGTCTCCCACTTCCGGATACCCTCTTTTTAAATTATATAAATATTATAAATTACATAATTTCATGGATTTTATCTTTAAAATTTCTGTTTTTCACGATAAACTTTAATTAATTCGTTCTACGTTTTGTTTGTGGAAAAATGTATTATTGAAAGATATAAAAATGCTTGAACCTGTAATAAATAGTAGTTACTGCTTAACTATATCTTGGAGGACTTTCATGTAGTCTTTAAAATACATCTATGTATTGATGAATTTTTATTATTTTGCTTTTGTTCATTATATTTTAATAACTATTAGAAGGCCACCTGGCACAGAGACACTGAACAAGAAAAAAAAGGATATGGGATAGACCAGGAGAATATGGCCACAAACAGAAACCTTAAACAGGAAAAATGAGCAGAGTAAATAAGAATTGTTACTTGACTGCAGTGCCACCAACAGTGTCACTCTTGCGAAGACACTAATTTGAACAAGTCTACGTCAGTCCTATTATAAAGTTACATTGTATTAGTCAATAAAGCAATGTCATAACTATTTTACACACACATATCCCACATAAAACCTAATATGTATTAAATGACACATACCCTATTCATATTTGGGATGTCATTAGACATACAGAGGATAATCAACTAGAGAAAATGCTGGATATTGTTAGGCAATGCAAAATGTCCTATTGTAATAACCACCATTAAGAACTCATGCTTGTGGGAAACAACTGTACTGGTTTTGTAATTTGTCACTTTTTCAGGTAGAAACAATCGTTCAAATAGGATGTTTGACAGTCATGGTGACGGATGATGTGTTTCCACAAAAGAAGAGTTCAAAACAAAGTTAGCAGTGTTATCCAGAAAAGTGAATTTGTGCATACTTGTTTTTAGATTTTTTAATAATTATGTATTCCTGTCAGATGATATAAATAAAAAATTTAATAATGTAAAATACAGTTGTGACTGATTGCATTTAGAATACTGTGTTGTAATGCAAATGCAGTTATTTGTCTAACCATTTTGTTCACTTGGATAGTTTAGGGTAATATCGATTCAGTGTTGTGTGTGGCAGATTCACACCCTGCTGGTGTTCCTTATGCAAGCATTACATGTGTGTGCACACGCATTGATTCTATTTAATAGTTTTCAGATAATAATTACAACCATGGTTTATTATATACCAGTACACCATGTGATTGTTCAACTCTTGCAGTTATAATGTGTGTGTGTGTGTGTGTGTGTGTGTGTGTGTGTGTGTGTGTGGTGCGTGCGTGCGTGTGCGTGCGTGCGTGCGTGCGTGCGTGCGTGCGTGCGTGCGTGCGTGCGTGTGTGTCTGTGCGTGAAATAATTACTTCAGGAAATGCACAAACTGTTTTTTAAGATCATGTAACATAAAATATGGGATCTACAATGACAAGAATTGTTACATTGGTATGAATTTTAATACAGCATGTACATATGGATAGTGTATTGTAATGATATATACTACATAAAGCAACATTTGACTTTGAAATATACAGTATATTCTTGCAAATAAGTGTAATGTTCACATTCACAAATGAAACATTATACATGAATAATTCATGTACACTTTCACTTTTTTTGAACATTAATACTTTGGTGAGTGAGCTATTGACTGAGTGAGCCAGTGAGTGAGTGAGTGAGTGAGTGAGTGAGTGAGTGAACGAGCGAGCGAGTGAGCGACGAGTGAGTGATTGAGTGAGCTAGTGAGTGATTGAGTGAGTGAGCTAGTGAGTGAATGAGTGATTGAGCTATTGAGTGATTGAGCTAGTGAGTGAGTGGTGGGTGAGTGAGTGAATGAGTGAGCTAATGAGTGATTAATTGAGTGAGTCCGTGAGTGCGTGAGTGAGCTAGTGAGTGAGCGAGTGAGTGAGTGAGTGGGTGAGTGAGGTAGTGAGTGAGCTAGTGAGTGAGTATATATGAATATATATATATATATATATATATATATATATATATATATATATATATATATATATATATATATATATATATATATATATATGGAGTGTGTGAATACAATATATATGCATATTGCAATATTTTGATTGATTTATTGAGTGTTGAACCAGCAGGATATATACTATTCAGTAAATCAGTATTGTCTGACTCATGATCTTGTCTGCCAATAAAGATATAAGATCGATATCTGATATATATATATATATATATATATATATATATATATATATATATATATATATATATGTGTGTTTATATACGTATACATTACACCTCCTGATCACTTACGTATGTTTTTACGTCACCCTTGACCCCTTTCCAGTAGTATCGCTGGGTTATTTTGTCTACAATGGCATTGACGCCACTGTGGCCAGCATGGGGGGGGGCAGAGTGGACCTGCCACAAGATCTTTTCTTTCTCTTTTTCATCGGTGATGATTTTTTGGCGGATGTTTGTGTGTGGCTGAATCGTACACTAACACTCCAGTTTCTGCAATTATTTCATATAATCATAGTTACATTGATGTTCCTAATGAACGTCATTAAGACCCTCTTGTTCTTGTGTTGCAATAGTGGTGGTAATTTGAGCAAATTAATTACATATAGTTTGTAGGGGAAGGGCGGGTAAAGTGGGCCTGTCAGCCAAAGTGGGCCCATCTGTCACAGCATTCCTGGTATGCAATGCAGTCAAACCAACAATAGTAGTATTTACAAACCCTCCATGGGACACAATTCAACGTTGTATTTGTTTCTTTGGCACAAATGCAAAACGTTGTATCACATTTGTGTTTTAGGTACTTTTCTTAAATAATTGATATACCTTACAAACACCACCTTTTCATAAATTGTCAGGGTACACTGAAAATGTGGTCCAAGGAGCAATAGGCCATAGTTAGTTAAATGAACAATTTCAGTTTGAAGTCAATAAACACAATAATCCCAAAATGGCGTCCGACTGATAATCTATTGCAGAGGCCAAAGTGGGCCCCATAGGGCTACAGTGCGCCAAGCTACAGAGGGACGACCTGGAACATTGCTGGCAATCATTACAAGGAACACGTCGAGGCCACAGCAAGACTGGTAACGTGCCTACAACCACCCATTTCAAAGAAAAGAGGGCACACAAAAGCTGAGAACATGTAAAAAACATAGAGGGGAAGCCTACTACGCTACGCCTTATCTGGGGTATTCGGATATTTGTATTCTAACTGCAGAACATGCAAAAGCTGGATGTATTGTGGGGAGTGTGGCCGGTGGATACACCATGCGTACGCTGGGTATGAGCGTGGCGGGTTATGTGCAAGATTTGCTTCAACGATTATGTGGCATCGCATAGCATTGTGAGGGGGCCCACTTTGGCCTCCATGTTTTAAGAAATAATAAAATGAGTGTCTTTTTAAAACTCGTCTAACGTATTATATTTATTAAGATAGAGTAACTAGACTGTGCATGTATGTAATCAATATACATAGGTAGGTATTGTAGCAAAAATTTACCATTTTTGTACATAACTGTCAAATGAAGGTTGGTCGGCACTGAAGGAGCCCATTTTACCCCCCTTCCCCTACTAGTCAGTTAGTTACTAATTGTAAAGAGCACTCAGCTTTCGTAATAGACATAATATATTACTTATAATAAATGTGTAGATAAATAAATAAATAATGATGCTTGTTTAGTTTAAATGTAGCTGCTAAAAGATGACTCATTAGTGCCACTTTAAATTAAGAAATGGCTTTTCCTTCCCTATACATTTTATTGCCCACATACCTCAACTGCACAGTTTCATTTCATGATAAATCCTTACTTTTATGTATTTTAGCCTTCTATATTTTTATTTGTTTAGTTATTGTTTTAATTAATCTGTTTATGTGGCACTTTGGTAATGTAGAGTTAATTTTAGTCATATGTTTAAGTAATTATTTTTTTAACAAATACCTACTACATGTATATGTAAAACGCCCTGAATAGTTTATAACTAGATTTGGCACTATATAAGTATACTTATTTATTTATTTATTTTATGAGGTAAATCAGTTGACTGATTTTTATCGGATTATATATCTATATGCAATTGATACGTAAATTGTTGCATCAATGACATTCGTTTTAATGAAATGTCAACCGATGAAGGAAATAATACGCGCAGATGCAATGTATCAGTCAACAGCCCATGCCAGGGGTAATTGTGCACAAAGGTTTGTGCATTTACCTGGCGGATTTGAACCTCCAACATACGCCGAGACATTAGCATCTACTCTTTATTTACCAGTGTTATAATTTAGCCTAAAATTAATGGGGGCCAGCAGTACCCCCACTTTTCAAAACCTAGGGGACACAAAAAGTGGGGACCATACAAAAGAATTCACTTTTATGTCATTGTAATTCTATAACTTTATTCAACACAATTAACCTGCCACAAACATCATGACTATAGTCTATATATGTATTACACTTTACAGGCACACACACACACACACACACACACACACACACACACACACACACACACACACACACACACACACACACACACACACACACACACACACACACACACACACACACACACCACCACACCACACCACACCACACACACACACACACACACACACACACACACACACACACACACACACACACACACACACACACTCACACACACTCACACACACTCACACACACACACACACAAACACACACACACACACACACACACACACACACACACACACACACACACACACACACACACAACACACACACACACACACACACACACACACACACACACACACACACACACACACACACAGTATAACTGCAAGAGTTGAACAATCACATGGTGTACTGATATATAATAAACCATAGTTATAATTATTATCTGAAAACTGTTGTTTAAAAAAATTATAATGTACTTTAAGTACATTAAACATCATGTCTGGTAAATAACATTTCAAGCGCAGCAGTAATTGCTACAACCACATATCAGTACATATACCCTAAGGCTAAGCAACTGTATATATTATATTAATTGTAAGGTAATCTTACTTATGGAATATGAAGTTAGGTCTGTCCCCACTGAACTCACGCCATCTACCAAGTCTAATGTGAAAACTAATGTATACGCGTGAAAATGTGTGCATATCGTGACTTTTGTTCACGATGTGACATTTTACTTGACAGATCAGTTGTCACTCATGGCTTTTCGAGGTGTGGCCATAATAAACTGCAATACACAGTGTTTTGTTTACTCACCGTCTACTTGGTAGTTTCCAGTCTTTACCGCTCTGACGACAGCATTTCTCATGCGGGTGTCACTTGCCAAGTGCGTCTTCTTTGTTATGTACTGCTTTATGCAGTCCGTGTATTGTTTGAATTCGCTATCGACACGTCTCGGCATCGTGGTCGTTGTGCAGAGAAATGACAAGAACACGTGCGCGCTGGAGTATGCAACGTAGGGGGTCGAAAAGTAGGTCGTCGCTGCAGCGCGCAGAAATGATTTATTATGTAACACTGTCGCCGCGGGGGTCATGAATTCAGTCTCGACATTCTGGCACGGGGTCAAAGTTGATCGGCCACCTGAGGTCACGCCAGTTCGGCGCGCATGTGCATACGTGGAACGACGTTCTGGACTGCTCGACGTTGCATACCGTCGCTCTAACCTTCGCCATGAACCGCTAACCTTTTGACATGAACCGCTAATCTTCGACGTTCCGGACTGCTCGACGTTCTGGACCGCCACACCGGACTATAGCTTACAAATATAATAGGAATTACGAATTACGTCGAGCAAAACACATGCACAACTTACATGCACGCACGCACGCAGTTATTTTATTTAATGTTTTATATATATATATATATATATATATATATATATATATATATATATATATATATATATATATATATATATATATATTAATATATGTATTATAATAATATATATATTATATACATAACATATTTATTTATTTTAATTAATAATTTATCATCCATATATATATACATGTATCTATTTTAATAATAATTTATTATCCAAATTTAGCTACTATTTGTACATTTATGTAAAGCACCTGAGAGCAATACTATTGATTCGGGCACTATACAAATAAATTGTATTATATATATATATATATATATATATATATATATATATATATATATATATATATATATGTATAATTGTTATCATGTATATATATAATTTGTATTACCACATATTTTTGAATTCAACATAATTATTGTTTAGATTATCTATGAAAGGATTCAAAGATTAAAGTTGCATTCTGATATCCGCCAAGTTTAAAATAAAAATGTCCAGTGAACCAGCATTCCTCATAGGTTGTTATAACATTCTATATACTTTTTGCTGGGTTTCATTCTGGCGTATAAAATAGATCTGATGTGATCCCTAGACATTTTTATTCTTTCTAAGCAGGATTCAAAGTGAATATACACCATCCTTTGTTTAGATAAACTGAACTGCTAACCCAGAGGAAAACAACCAAGGGAAATAAAGTACCTCTAATCCGCAACATGACGGCCATAATATTATGATCAGTTGGTGGTGAAAGTCAGAAAATGACTGTGAAACTATTTTTGTATTTGGCGTGACCTATTGTACGCACTTGTAATCGCCAGGTGGCGCGCATGTTTGTTATTAAATGGCGGATGGAAACGCACAACTGTAATCGGCGGATATCTTGCAACGAAATCAACCAGTCTACAGGATAACAGCGATATTCGTTTCCAGCGTTACATGCTAAAGACGACAATGCCGTCTCAACAGCGAGTCCAAGAATACTTGGAGAAGCACAAGATTGGTGCCTTGTTTGAGGTGATTTATACACGATAGATTAGAATAACTCGACAGTGCTCAGACTTCAGCCGTGACATGACGATTGACGGGGACGTCCCTTCACGTCTACCTGCGACGAGCGTGTTTTGACTTGACTGGTTATCCGGTCATGATTGTCCTCGCTGGCCGATAGCGGTGTATTTAATAGAAAGCATTGTCACTCGGTAATGCTCTAGTAACTGACTATTATGCGTAATCATGTTCATTCATTCATGCCTAATACTAGCCAGAAAAGGGCCTATAAGAATGATCATAATTTTATATTTGACGTAAAAGTCAAAGCCAAACGCCCAAAGACCGCGCGTGTTTTGTCATATTCGACTAGTGGATTTTGGACTATGATGTATACATTAGTAACTGGCAGGGTTCTTTCTATGTTTGGATATTTATGCCAGTAGTAGAGTAGACGTTTGCAGATTGATGTCTCAGCCGAGTTCCATGCCATGGGTCTACTGCAATATATAGGTTAACCATTTCAAGGCATTTGTCTCCTGTATGCCACGGCATAGGATATTATACTCCTCATGGCACATGAGAACTCTGGCACATAAAGTACCAACACAGCTTATGCTGTACATTGGACCACTCAGTTTCTGCCTTACGCATGCATAACAAATTAACATGCAGAATTCACAAGCAATTTTTGAAATAATTCAGCAACATTTCAATATTATTACTCAGGACCACTTATTTCAATTATGGCACACAAACAAAACATCAACCAAGTTGCTGTTCATGGAATATTTGTAAGATGATAATCACTTTATGCAGCAACTCTGTATCACCATGTTCAAAATATTAAAATGCAACAAAGCGCAACACGTTCACTGTATAAACACCATAGGCTGTTTGTTCACTTTCCTGCAGTGATTGTTGGTGTCAAAACCCTAACTAACAAAATATGCCAATTAAACACGTAGAAATGTAATACAGTTGCTTATAAACGTGTCGGGTAAATTGAAATATTACTGTTGTTGTTACAGATTGAAATATTACTATTGTCGTCACATATTATGGCACAGTGAAGTCATGTGATTTGTGTGTGCTGTCAAAATGTGTCTCCAAAACCCATGTTTTAATTTGAGACAAATCAGGAAATAACTTTGTTGCATTTTGTAGACATCCTTTGCTGAAATTGTCTGATTTAAGATGTATTTAATATATGAGATCCACTGATCCTAATGAGGCAGAAACCGAGAGTAGGTGACTATATATTCTAAATATACATAGGTTGAAGAGAAAATTACCCCCATTTTGGAATGTGTCACCGGTTGGTAGTAACTAGGGCCCGTGGCCTTGACCAATGGTACTACACCGGCCATTGCTGCCCACTGTGTTGACTGTTAAACAGCAGCAGACTTGGACTGACTGTGACATTGTTGATTGAAGGAAATGATGGCCAAGCTGATACATGGTATGCCAGACGAGCCTCATGCCTTCCTCCACAGAATCCTACAGAGGAAAGCTGAAAAACTGGTGGGTAGACCACCACCCTGAAGGAGAAGTTTCTAGACAATAATGTTTACTATATCATTTCTATTTAAAAAAAATTTGACTCGTAGATTCTGCATTATAGTTATTATAATTAGCTACATAATTTGTATGCTATAATATTCACCATTCTAGTATAAAAATAATGTAAATCATTTTTTTTTTAGAAATGGCCATAACCATAGAAATTCTATAGACAATTATATTTAAATATAGTTTTACAGTATATATATATATTATATATATTTTTTTTAATCAACCATGCATACAGACAAATTCTTGAATGTATCACTATGCGATAAACTTTGGGTGCGTTGAGGTGTTTTTCTCTCAATGGATTTGTCTGAAATTTTAATACAGTTGTTTTCTCACCCAACCTCATCTTTTTAGCCCGTATGATTGGTTGATTAAAAAAAATATTTTCTCAACATGTACAATTTGGCTACTCTATATATATATATATATATATATATATATATATATATATATATATATATATATATATATATATATAATGTACATATACACTCAATGTACATAATTGTTTAAATGTCAAATATTGTGTACCAATTTTAATAGAATTCTACACATTTAATTGATTCCTATATAATCTGCTTACTTTTTTTGCTGTAAGTTTGAGATGTAACAACATCAGTATTAGTAGACACGGTTTGTTACTGTATTCTTCTTCTATCCCGTGAGCCTCGTACACACTGGTTGGGGTGACAGGATGGATGCCTTCACAACCATGATGTGCCAGCGCTGTCAGTCTTCCACCATGCTAGTTGGCTAGCAAGTGGGCTGTTTCATCCTGTCTTTAATATTGTCCAACCAGGACTTCACTGGTTCTGTCTCTGTGTTGTTAGCCTCTACTGTGCCTTGCCGAATGATCTTGGCCAGGGGGTGCTGTTACTGTATTATGATTGATCTGTTTTCTCATTTCAATCCAGGGGGAGATTTCTCAGCCAAGAAGCAGTGCAGCTGCAGGGGCAGGTAAGATACACTGTTGTCTACAGGCAACTCAGAGAATGTCTGTTATGACTTTTAAAGGAATATATTAACCTTCTGTCTTTTGATGAGTGTCTGTATGACACAATATATTTCAAGAAAACGTTTATTTTTTAATGTTTTTCCCCCGACTAATTATGTTACTTAATATTGTTATATTTGTAGATCGCCTGGAATAGTTTTAACTAGATTTGATGTAATATAAATATATTTTTATATAACATTAGACAGAGTCAACAAGATGCCGGTACAACAGATGGTGATATTGTTGGATGACGGAGTAAGGCAACAAGATAAAATGGATATATTTGTTTGCAATCAAGCTAATCAACACGAAATGAGGAAAGCTACAGGCTGTGATTAGTTTTCTGGACATACAAA
>JAODUO010000703.1:90000-147500 GCA_025642075.2 Ridgeia piscesae
AGGGAAGACCAATGTACAGGTATGTACAGGTATGACAACACACCTGTGTAGTCAGGTATGACAACACACCTGTGTAGACAGGTATGACAACACACCTGTGTAGTCAGGTATGACAACACACCTGTGTAGACAGGTATGACAACACACCTGTGTAGACAGGTATGACAACACACCTGTGTAGTCAGGTATGACAACACACCTGTGTAGACAGGTATGACAACACACCTGTGTAGTCAGGTATGACAACACACCTGTGTAGACAGGTATGACAACACACCTGTGTAGACAGGTATGACAACACACCTGTGTAGACAGGTATGACAACACACCTGTGTAGACAGGTATGACAACACACCTGTGTAGTCAGGTATGACAACACACCTGTGTAGTCAGGTATGACAACACACCTGTGTAGTCAGGTATGACAACACACCTGTGTAGACAGGTATGACAACACACCTGTGTAGACAGGTATGACAACACACCTGTGTAGTCAGGTATGACAACACACCTGTGTAGTCAGGTATGACAACACACCTGTGTAGACAGGTATGACAACACACCTGTGTAGCAGGTATGACAACACACCTGTGTAGTCAGGTATGACAACACACCTGTGTAGACAGGTATGACAACACACCTGTGTAGACAGGTATGACAACACACCTGTGTAGACAGGTATGACAACACACCTGTGTAGACAGGTATGACAACACACCTGTGTAGTCAGGTATGACAACACACCTGTGTAGTCAGGTATGACAACACACCTGTGTAGACAGGTATGACAACACACCTGTGTAGACAGGTATGACAACACACCTGTGTAGACAGGTATGACAACACACCTGTGTAGTCAGGTATGACAACACACCTGTGTAGACAGGTATGACAACACACCTGTGTAGTCAGGTATGACAACACACCTGTGTAGACAGGTATGACAACACACCTGTGTAGACAGGTATGACAACACACCTGTGTAGTAAGGTATGACAACACACCTGTGTAGTCAGGTATGACAACACACCTGTGTAGTCAGGTATGACAACACACCTGTGTAGACAGGTATGACAACACACCTGTGTAGTAAGGTATGACAACACACCTGTGTAGTAAGGTATGACAACACACCTGTGTAGTCAGGTATGACAACACACCTGTGTAGACAGGTATGACAACACACCTGTGTAGACAGGTATGACAACACACCTGTGTAGTCAGGTATGACAACACACCTGTGTAGACAGGTATGACAACACACCTGTGTAGTAAGGTATGACAACACACCTGTGTAGACAGGTATGACAACACACCTGTGTAGTCAGGTATGACAACACACCTGTGTAGACAGGTATGACAACACACCTGTGTAGACAGGTATGACAACACACCTGTGTAGACAGGTATGACAACACACCTGTGTAGTCAGGTATGACAACACACCTGTGTAGTAAGGTATGACAACACACCTGTGTAGTCAGGTATGACAACACACCTGTGTAGACAGGTATGACAACACACCTGTGTAGACAGGTATGACAACACACCTGTGTAGACAGGTATGACAACACACCTGTGTAGACAGGTATGACAACACACCTGTGTAGACAGGTATGACAACACACCTGTGTAGACAGGTATGACAACACACCTGTGTAGTCAGGTATGACAACACACCTGTGTAGTCAGGTATGACAACACACCTGTGTAGACAGGTATGACAACACACCTGTGTAGACAGGTATGACAACACACCTGTGTAGTCAGGTATGACAACACACCTGTGTAGACAGGTATGACAACACACCTGTGTAGACAGGTATGACAACACACCTGTGTAGACAGGTATGACAACACACCTGTGTAGACAGGTATGACAACACACCTGTGTAGTCAGGTATGACAACACACCTGTGTAGTCAGGTATGACAACACACCTGTGTAGACAGGTATGACAACACACCTGTGTAGTCAGGTATGACAACACACCTGTGTAGTAAGGTATGACAACACACCTGTGTAGACAGGTATGACAACACACCTGTGTAGTCAGGTATGACAACACACCTGTGTAGACAGGTATGACAACACACCTGTGTAGACAGGTATGACAACACACCTGTGTAGACAGGTATGACAACACACCTGTGTAGACAGGTATGACAACACACCTGTGTAGACAGGTATGACAACACACCTGTGTAGACAGGTATGACAACACACCTGTGTAGTCAGGTATGACAACACACCTGTGTAGCAGGTATGACAACACACCTGTGTAGACAGGTATGACAACACACCTGTGTAGACAGGTATGACAACACACCTGTGTAGACAGGTATGACAACACACCTGTGTAGTCAGGTATGACAACACACCTGTGTAGACAGGTATGACAACACACCTGTGTAGTCAGGTATGACAACACACCTGTGTAGAAGGTATGACAACACACCTGTGTAGTCAGGTATGACAACACACCTGTGTAGACAGGTATGACAACACACCTGTGTAGACAGGTATGACAACACACCTGTGTAGACAGGTATGACAACACACCTGTGTAGTCAGGTATGACAACACACCTGTGTAGTCAGGTATGACAACACACCTGTGTAGTCAGGTATGACAACACACCTGTGTAGACAGGTATGACAACACACCTGTGTAGTCAGGTATGACAACACACCTGTGTAGACAGGTATGACAACACACCTGTGTAGACAGGTATGACAACACACCTGTGTAGACAGGTATGACAACACACCTGTGTAGACAGGTATGACAACACACCTGTGTAGTCAGGTATGACAACACACCTGTGTAGTCAGGTATGACAACACACCTGTGTAGGGTATGACAACACACCTGTGTAGACAGGTATGACAACACACCTGTGTAGACATGAACCACCCTGGAGAAATCCTATATGGTAATCATGAATCGACACCGTAGGGGTTTTAAGGCACACAATGCAGATGGTGTAAATATTTTATTTTTATTTATGTCAAAGTCTGCAATGATGTTATTCCTAACTTGCTTTCATTTGCTTTCCTCTCCATGCAAGATACTTTGGTACAAATATTACAATTCCTTTGTTTTAGAATATGCATCAGACAATAATGTAAAAGTATTATGATAACAATGTATGCTCATTTACTTTCACAATAAAATCAATCAATCTTTATTTCATACAAAACATACATACAATATCTGTTGTCCATAGTAACAAGAGCAGAATTGGGTGAAATGTTTAGCGAGTTTAAAAAAATTCACTTTGGAGCATAATTTGTGAAACGTACATTGTATGACTCTTGGGCACGTACTGGTGTCATGTCGGATGGCTCAGCTTTCAGCGGGATAAATTGGCTGTAGATGGCAGATGGTATACCTGGTTTCTTTGAGTTTAGTAATATCTCTACTTTTGTAAATATTATAATTTCACATACTGTGGTAATTACTTAAAGCAGACTTTATATCACACATTTATTTTCAAGATAATTTATAGTCTCATTCAGACTGCCAAAAAAATATTGGATATGACGAACCTTTCAGCCCTGATCTCCCCGAGTCTGGACAAAGACGGAAGAAAGGTGAAGGTCATGGGATACAAGCCGCGGTGTCGACCGACTTCTACACTTCTCCCAGTTCAGGTCGTGGGGTGGATTCCCACTCCCGAGGGCAGGGTCGGCTCAACCAAACCTGGGCACCAGCATCAAGGCACGACTCGGAGGTGAGTTGTATGCGAGGACATGTCCAGTGGGTCCAGTGAGACAGTGGCTACTGTGTCCAGTGGGTCCAGTGAGACAGTGGCTACTGTGTCCAGTGGGTCCAGTGAGACAGTGGCTACTGTGTCCAGTGGGTTCAGTGAGGCAGTGGCTGCTGTGTCCAGTGGGTCCAGTGAGACAGTGGCTGCTGTGTCCAGTGGGTCCAGTGAGACAGTGGCTGCTGTGTCCAGTGGGTCCAGTGAGACAGTGGCTACTGTGTCCAGTGGGTCCAGTGAGGCAGTGGCTACTGTGTCCAGTGGGTCCAGTGAGACAGTGGCTGCTGTGTCCAGTGGGTCCAGTGAGACAGTGGCTGCTGTGTCCAGTGGGTCCAGTGAGGCAGTGGCTGCTGTGTCCAGTGGGTCCAGTGAGACAGTGGCTGCTGTGTCCAGTGGGTTCACTGAGACAGTGGCTACTGTGTCCAGTGGGTCCAGTGAGACAGTGGCTGCTGTGTCCAGTGGGTTCAGTGAGACAGTGGCTACTGTGTCCAGTGGGTCCAGTGAGACAGTGGCTGCTGTGTCCAGTGGGTTCAGTGAGACAGTGGCTACTGTGTCCAGTGGGTCCAGTGAGACAGTGGCTGCTGTGTCCAGTGGGTCCAGTGAGACAGTGGCTGCTGTGTCCAGTGGGTCCAGTGAGGCAGTGGCTGCTGTGTCCAGTGGGTCCAGTGAGGCAGTGGCTGCTGTGTCCAGTGGGTCCAGTGAGACAGTGGCTGCTGTGTCCAGTGGGTCCAGTGAGGCAGTGGCTCTGTGTCCAGTGGGTCCAGTGAGACAGTGGCTGCTGTGTCCAGTGGGTCCAGTGAGACAGTGGCTGCTGTGTCCAGTGGGTCCAGTGAGACAGTGGCTACTGTGTCCAGTGGGTCCAGTGAGGCAGTGGCTGCTGTGTCCAGTGGGTCCAGTGAGGCAGTGGCTGCTGTGTCCAGTGGGTCCAGTGAGGCAGTGGCTGCTGTGTCCAGTGGGTCCAGTGAGACAGTGGCTACTGTGTCCAGTGGGTCCAGTGAGGCAGTGGCTACTGTGTCCAGTGGGTCCAGTGAGACAGTGGCTGCTGTGTCCAGTGGGTCCAGTGAGACAGTGGCTGCTGTGTCCAGTGGGTCCAGTGAGACAGTGGCTGCTGTGTCCAGTGGGTCCAGTGAGACAGTGGCTGCTGTGTCCAGTGGGTCCAGTGAGGCAGTGGCTGCTGTGTCCAGTGGGTCCAGTGAGACAGTGGCTGCTGTGTCCAGTGGGTCCAGTGAGGCAGTGGCTGCTGTGTCCAGTGGGTCCAGTGAGACAGTGGCTGCTGTGTCCAGTGGGTCCAGTGAGGCAGTGGCTGCTGTGTCCAGTGGGTCCAGTGAGACAGTGGCTACTGTGTCCAGTGGGTCCAGTGAGGCAGTGGCTGCTGTGTCCAGTGGGTCCAGTGAGACAGTGGCTGCTGTGTCCAGTGGGTCCAGTGAGACAGTGGCTGCTGTGTCCAGTGGGTCCAGTGAGGCAGTGGCTGCTGTGTCCAGTGGGTCCAGTGAGACAGTGGCTGCTGTGTCCAGTGGGTCCAGTGAGACAGTGGCTACTGTGTCCAGTGGGTCCAGTGAGACAGTGGCTGCTGTGTCCAGTGGGTCCAGTGAGACAGTGGCTACTGTGTCCAGTGGGTCCAGTGAGACAGTGGCTGCTGTGTCCAGTGGGTCCAGTGAGACAGTGGCTGCTGTGTCCAGTGGGTCCAGTGAGACAGTGGCTACTGTGTCCAGTGGGTCCAGTGAGACAGTGGCTGCTGTGTCCAGTGGGTCCAGTGAGACAGTGGCTGCTGTGTCCAGTGGGTCCAGTGAGACAGTGGCTGCTGTGTCCAGTGGGTCCAGTGAGACAGTGGCTGCTGTGTCCAGTGGGTCCAGTGAGACAGTGGCTACTGTGTCCAGTGGGTCCAGTGAGGCAGTGGCTGCTGTGTCCAGTGGGTCCAGTGAGACAGTGGCTGCTGTGTCCAGTGGGTCCAGTGAGACAGTGGCTGCTGTGTCCAGTGGGTCCAGTGAGGCAGTGGCTACTGTGTCCAGTGGGTCCAGTGAGGCAGTGGCTGCTGTGTCCAGTGGGTCCAGTGAGACAGTGGCTGCTGTGTCCAGTGGGTCCAGTGAGACAGTGGCTGCTGTGTCCAGTGGGTCCAGTGAGACAGTGGCTGCTGTGTCCAGTGGGTCCAGTGAGGCAGTGGCTGCTGTGTCCAGTGGGTTCAGTGAGACAGTGGCTGCTGTGTCCAGTGGGTCCAGTGAGACAGTGGCTGCTGTGTCCAGTGGGTCCAGTGAGGCAGTGGCTACTGTGTCCAGTGGGTTCACTGAGACAGTGACTGCTGTGTCCAGTGGGTCCAGTGAGACAGTGGCTGCTGTGTCCAGTGGGTCCAGTGAGGCAGTGGCTACTGTGTCCAGTGGGTCCAGTGAGGCAGTGGCTGCTGTGTCCAGTGGGTCCAGTGAGACAGTGGCTGCTGTGTCCAGTGGGTCCAGTGAGACAGTGGCTACTGTGTCCAGTGGGTCCAGTGAGGCAGTGGCTGCTGTGTCCAGTGGGTCCAGTGAGACAGTGGCTGCTGTGTCCAGTGGGTCCAGTGAGACAGTGGCTGCTGTGTCCAGTGGGTCCAGTGAGGCAGTGGCTGCTGTGTCCAGTGGGTCCAGTGAGGCAGTGGCTGCTGTGTCCAGTGGGTCCAGTGAGACAGTGGCTGCTGTGTCCAGTGGGTTCAGTGAGACAGTGGCTGCTGTGTCCAGTGGGTCCAGTGAGGCAGTGGCTGCTGTGTCCAGTGGGTCCAGTGAGGCAGTGGCTGCTGTGTCCAGTGGGTCCAGTGAGGCAGTGGCTGCTGTGTCCAGTGGGTCCAGTGAGGCAGTGGCTGCTGTGTCCAGTGGGTCCAGTGAGGCAGTGGCTGCTGTGTCCAGTGGGTCCAGTGAGGCAGTGGCTGCTGTGTCCAGTGGGTCCAGTGAGGCAGTGGCTGCTGTGTCCAGTGGGTCCAGTGAGACAGTGGCTGCTGTGTCCAGTGGGTCCAGTGAGGCAGTGGCTGCTGTGTCCAGTGGGTCCAGTGAGGCAGTGGCTGCTGTGTCCAGTGGGTCCAGTGAGACAGTGGCTGCTGTGTCCAGTGGGTCCAGTGAGACAGTGGCTGCTGTGTCCAGTGGGTCCAGTGAGACAGTGGCTTCTGTGTCCAGTGGGTCCAGTGAGGCAGTGGCTGCTGTGTCCAGTGGGTCCAGTGAGACAGTGGCTGCTGTGTCCAGTGGGTCCAGTGAGACAGTGGCTGCTGTGTCCAGTGGGTCCAGTGAGACAGTGGCTGCTGTGTCCAGTGGGTCCAGTGAGACAGTGGCTGCTGTGTCCAGTGGGTCCAGTGAGGCAGTGGCTGCTGTGTCCAGTGGGTCCAGTGAGACAGTGGCTGCTGTGTCCAGTGGGTCCAGTGAGACAGTGGCTGCTGTGTCCAGTGGGTCCAGTGAGACAGTGGCTGCTGTGTCCAGTGGGTCCAGTGAGACAGTGGCTGCTGTGTCCAGTGGGTCCAGTGAGACAGTGGCTGCTGTGTCCAGTGGGTCCAGTGAGACAGTGGCTGCTGTGTCCAGTGGGTCCAGTGAGGCAGTGGCTGCTGTGTCCAGTGGGTCCAGTGAGACAGTGGCTGCTGTGTCCAGTGGGTCCAGTGAGACAGTGGCTGCTGTGTCCAGTGGGTCCAGTGAGACAGTGGCTGCTGTGTCCAGTGGGTCCAGTGAGACAGTGGCTGCTGTGTCCAGTGGGTCCAGTGAGACAGTGGCTGCTGTGTCCAGTGGGTCCAGTGAGGCAGTGGCTGCTGTGTCCAGTGGGTCCAGTGAGACAGTGGCTGCTGTGTCCAGTGGGTCCAGTGAGACAGTGGCTGCTGTGTCCAGTGGGTCCAGTGAGACAGTGGCTGCTGTGTCCAGTGGGTCCAGTGAGACAGTGGCTGCTGTGTCCAGTGGGTCCAGTGAGACAGTGGCTGCTGTGTCCAGTGGGTCCAGTGAGGCAGTGGCTGCTGTGTCCAGTGGGTCCAGTGAGACAGTGGCTGCTGTGTCCAGTGGGTCCAGTGAGACAGTGGCTGCTGTGTCCAGTGGGTCCAGTGAGACAGTGGCTGCTGTGTCCAGTGGGTCCAGTGAGACAGTGGCTGCTGTGTCCAGTGGGTCCAGTGAGACAGTGGCTGCTGTGTCCAGTGGGTCCAGTGAGCAGTGGCTGCTGTGTCCAGTGGGTCCAGTGAGACAGTGGCTGCTGTGTCCAGTGGGTCCAGTGAGGGGGTCCGTGTCCTAGCAGTGGCTGCTGTGTCCAGTGGGTCCAGTGAGACAGTGGCTGCTGTGTCCAGTGGGTCCAGTGAGACAGTGGCTGCTGTATCCAGTGGGTCCAGTGAGACAGTGGCTGCTGTGTCCAGTGGGTCCAGTGAGGACAGTGGCTGCTGTGTCCAGTGGGTCCAGTGAGACAGTGGCTGCTGTGTCCAGTGGGTCCAGTGAGGCAGTGGCTGCTGTGTCCAGTGGGTCCAGTGAGACAGTGGCTGCTGTGTCCAGTGGGTCCAGTGAGCAGTGGCTGCTGTTCCAGTGGGTCCAGTGAGGCAGTGGCTGCTGTGTCCAGTGGGTCCAGTGAGGCAGTGGCTGCTGTTCCAGTGGGTCCAGTGAGGCAGTGGCTGCTGTGTCCAGTGGGTCCAGTGAGCAGTGGCTGCTGTGTCCAGTGGGTCCAGTGAGACAGTGGCTGCTGTGTCCAGTGGGTCCAGTGAGACAGTGGCTGCTGTGTCCAGTGGGTCCAGTGAGGCAGTGGCTGCTGTGTCCAGTGGGTCCAGTGAGACAGTGGCTGCTGTGTCCAGTGGGTCCAGTGAGGCAGTGGCTGCTGTGTCCAGTGGGTCCAGTGAGGCAGTGGCTGCTGTGTCCAGTGGGTCCAGTGAGACAGTGGCTGCTGTGTCCAGTGGGTCCAGTGAGACAGTGGCTGCTGTATCCAGTGGGTCCAGTGAGACAGTGGCTGCTGTGTCCAGTGGGTCCAGTGAGACAGTGGCTGCTGTGTCCAGTGGGTCCAGTGAGGCAGTGGCTGCTGTGTCCAGTGGGTCCAGTGAGGCAGTGGCTGCTGTGTCCAGTGGGTCCAGTGAGACAGTGGCTGCTGTGTCCAGTGGGTCCAGTGAGGCAGTGGCTGCTGTGTCCAGTGGGTCCAGTGAGGCAGTGGCTGCTGTATCCAGTGGGTCCAGTGAGGCAGTGGCTGCTGTGTCCAGTGGGTCCAGTGAGGCAGTGGCTGCTGTGTCCAGTGGGTCCAGTGAGACAGTGGCTGCTGTATCCAGTGCTGGCAGGCGTCTCACATGCGCGACCAGGAAGCAACTCTCAATAATTATAACTTTATCTCTACACTAAAATCCAAAGTAGACCTGCGTTCAGAAGTGTTTACAATAATCAAAAGAATATAACACATAACTTAGATATAAAAATAATAATATAAATAAAATAAATGAGTACATACATGTACAGTGTACATATAACGTGTATGTGTTGTACAGAGCTGAACTAGAGGAACTAAAAGTTAATTAAAAGTGATATTGATGTATATTGTATTATGTATCGATGTAGTAAAAAAATTACAAACAACTGTATAGTTGTTTTAGTTAAATAATAAATAGTATATGACTACAATAATACATTATTAGTTTCAATTAACATTTTCAAATAATAAATACATGCCAAGATCCAGTGTGTTAGAAAGAGACCAGCATCCTGTGAGTACACGACAGGTTACACATTTACCTCCTGGGAGATCTTTTACTTCCCCTGACGCAGACACCAGGCGGAAGGGAACAACAGCTTGTGATGTCCTTTCTGAGACACAGGCAGTGTGAGATGAACAACATTGCCTGTTTCAAAATGGCGGCAGGCCAAACCGAACCACTGTCCTCTCAACTGATGTGTTTATCTCCCAGATGATTTGCATCTTGGGTGTCCAAATTTTTGGTTTGGTTTATGACCCCTAATCACAACTGTAGCACTTTATATTTTTTCAAGAATTTACTCATGACTTAAGGCTTCATGTCGGTTAAGGATTTGTACCAAACATTTAAGGTTTTGTTGTGATTGTTATGTAAAATCTGTAGAGCGCAATGGCTCAGGGGTAGAGCTTCAGACTCTCGACTAAGAGAACCCGGGTTCGAATCCTGTGCTGCGGTGTTAAAACCATGGGCAAGTTTTTCACTCTACATTGCTCCAGTTCACTCAGCTGTATAAATGAGTACCTGGCTATAGACAGTAGTGGCTAGGTGTACGAGCAGCCTTTCGCACATTAATTGTAGCATTTGGCTGGATGCTTCCCAGAGAAGTTGAGCAGTATTTGATTGAACAGTTCTGCTGGGGAAGTAAAGTGTAAAAGCGCTTTGAGCAATCCTATGGACTGGATACTGCACTATATAAAAACTTACCTTTACCTTACCCTTTAAACATCCGTCAATCAGTTTATAAATATTTGAACAAACATGGAAAACGTATGCACTAGGGCAAACTTTTTCAAAATTTTGTAATCTTTATTAAAAGTCTGGTACAAATACTCTTTGAAACCATCATCTGCATCTGTTTAAATATATATCATCTCTGGTAGTTGATATCTAGCTCAGGACATAGTTATGTAGTTTCGGATGTAATTGTCGAGGTATCCATCTAGAGCCTCTCACAACCTGCTGTGTCACTTTGTCCCTTCCCCTGGTGTATGTGGGCTCTGTTAAAGTTGGGTGATGCCAGATGTCTCTGTCATAGCTACATTGAGCTTACTGCGTTAACTTGTTGCAGTATTTGTCACTATCTGCTCTTTACGTGGCTGTGACAAGCTTTTATTAAAACTTTCACACATAGCTGGCAAGATCACTGGTTTACCTATCCCAATGCTGTCCGAAATGATTGACTGTGCAATTTTGAGGAAAGCTCGTGACATTGCTGCTGATGCTAATCACTGTCCATTTGTACGTTCCTGTGCTTCTGTCTCTGGGAGGAGGCACCAATGAAATGCAAAAGGGTTGAACACAGCAGGAGCTTAGTGCCTGCTGCGACCAGAAAGTTGAACCATTAATACTGAGGTCTACGGGTTCGGTGTTTTATTTTGCAATTAATTTCTCTACTTTTACAGGTTTTTTATTTTTAAATACACATCTAATATATACTGTATTTCATTTCTTGTACACGAGATCATAAAAGGTATGAGGAATATCCTTCTTAGGACAGTAGAGGGAACAGAATTGAATTGTTTTGCACTGAATGTCACTTGTGATGTGTGGTGTCACTGTGTGGTGTCACTGTGTGGTGTCACTGTGTGGTGTCACTGTGTGGTGTCACTGTGTGGTGTCACTGTGTGGTGTCACTGTGTGGTGTCACTGTCCCTTGATGATGGTGTGGTGTCACTGTGTGGTGTCACTGTGTGGTGTCACTGTCCCTTGATGATGGTGTGGTGTCACTGTGTGGTGTCACTGTGTGGTGTCACTGTCCCTTGATGATGGTGTGGTGTCACTGTGTGGTGTCACTGTCCCTTGATGATGGTGTGGTGTCACTGTGTGGTGTCACTGTCCCTTGATGATGGTGTGGTGTCACTGTGTGGTGTCACTGTGTGGTGTCACTGTCTTGATGATGGTGTGGTGTCACTGTCCCTTGATGTGGTGTGGTGTCACTGTGTGGTGTCACTGTCCCTTGATGATGGTGTGGTGTCACTGTGTGGTGTCACTGTGTGGTGTCACTGTCCCTTGATGATGGTGTGGTGTCACTGTCCCTTGATGATGGTGTGGTGTCACTGTCCCTTGATGATGGTGTGGTGTCACTGTGTGGTGTCACTGTCCCTTGATGATGGTGTGGTGTCACTGTGTGGTGTCACTGTCCCTTGATGATGGTGTGGTGTCACTGTCCCTTGATGATGGTGTGGTGTCACTGTGTGGTGTCACTGTCCCTTGATGATGGTGTGATGTCACTGTGTGGTGTCACTGTGTGGTGTCACTGTCCCTTGATGATGGTGTGGTGTCACTGTGTGGTGTCACTGTCCCTTGATGATGGTGTGATGTCACTGTGTGGTGTCACTGTGTGGTGTCACTGTCCCTTGATGATGGTGTGGTGTCACTGTCCCTTGATGATGGTGTGGTGTCACTGTGTGGTGTCACTGTCCCTTGATGATGGTGTGGTGTCACTGTCCCTTGATGATGGTGTGGTGTCACTGTCCCTTGATGATGGTGTGGTGTCACTGTCCCTTGATGATGGTGTGGTGTCACTGTGTGGTGTCAATGTCCCTTGTGATGGTGTGGTGTCACTGTGTGGTGTCACTGTCCCTTGATGATGGTGGGGTTTTCACTGTGTGGTGTCACTGTCCCTTGATGATGGTGTGGTGTCACTGTCCCTTGATGATGGTGTGGTGTCACTGTGTGGTGTCACTGTCCCTTGATGATGGTGTGGTGTCACTGTGGTGTCACTGTGTGGTGTCACTGTCCCTTGATGATGGTGTGGTGTCACTGTGTGGTGTCACTGTGTGGTGTCACTGTCCCTTGATGATGGTGTGATGTCACTGTCCCTTGATGATGGTGTGGTGTCACTGTGTGGTGTCACTGTCCCTTGATGATGGTGTGGTGTCACTGTCCCTTGATGATGGTGTGGTGTCACTGTTCCTTGATGATGGTGTGGTGTCACTGTCCCTTGATGATGGTGTGGTGTCACTGTGTGGTGTCACTGTCCCTTGGTGATGGTGTGGTGTCACTGTGTGGTGTCACTGTCCCTTGATGATGGTGGGGTTTTCACTGTGTGGTGTCACTGTCCCTTGATGATGGTGTGGTGTCACTGTCCCTTGATGATGGTGTGGTGTCACTGTGTGGTGTCACTGTCCCTTGATGATGGTGTGGTGTCACTGTGTGGTGTCACTGTCCCTTGATGATGGTGTGGTGTCACTGTGTGGTGTCACTGTCCCTTGATGATGGTGTGGTGTCACTGTCCCTTGATGATGGTGTGGTGTCACTGTGTGGTGTCACTGTCCCTTGATGATGGTGTGGTGTCACTGTGTGGTGTCACTGTCCCTTGATGATGGTGGGGTTTTCACTGTGTGGTGTCACTGTGTGGTGTCACTGTCCCTTGATGATGGTGTGGTGTCACTGTGTGGTGTCACTGTCCCTTGATGATGGTGTGATGTCACTGTGTGGTGTCACTGTGTGGTGTCACTGTCCCTTGATGATGGTGTGATGTCACTGTCCCTTGATGATGGTGTGATGTCACTGTCCCTTGATGATGGTGTGATGTCACTGTCCCTTGATGATGGTGTGATGTCACTGTCCCTTGATGATGGTGTGATGTCACTGTGTGGTGTCACTGTCCCTTGATGATGGTGTGGTGTCACTGTCCCTTGATGATGGTGTGGTGTCACTGTCCCTTGATGATGGTGTGGTGTCACTGTTCCTTGATGATGGTGTGGTGTCACTGTGTGGTGTCACTGTCCCTTGGTGATGGTGTGGTGTCACTGTGTGGTGTCACTGTCCCTTGATGATGGTGTGTTTTCACTGTGTGGTGTCACTGTCCCTTGATGATGGTGTGGTGTCACTGTCCCTTGATGATGGTGTGGTGTCACTGTGTGGTGTCACTGTCCCTTGATGATGGTGTGGTGTCACTGTGTGGTGTCACTGTCCCTTGATGATGGTGTGTTTTCACTGTGTGGTGTCACTGTGTGGTGTCACTGTCCCTTGATGATGGTGTGATGTCACTGTCCCTTGATGATGGTGTGGTGTCACTGTGTGGTGTCACTGTCCCTTGATGATGGTGTGATGTCACTGTGTGGTGTCACTGTGTGGTGTCACTGTCCCTTGATGATGGTGTGATGTCACTGTCCCTTGATGATGGTGTGACGTCACTGTCCCTTGATGATGGTGTGAAGTCACTGTCCCTTGATGATGGTGTGATGTCACTGTCCCTTGATGATGGTGTGATATCACTGTGTGGTGTCACTGTATGGTGTCACTGTCCCTTGATGATGGTGTGATGTCACTGTCCCTTGATGATGGTGTGGTGTCACTGTTTGGTGTCACTGTGTGGTGTCATTGTCCCTTGATGATGGTGTGATGTCACTGTGTGGTGTCACTGTCCCTTGATGATGGTGTGGTGTCACTGTGTGGTGTCACTGTGTGGTGTCACTGTGTGGTGTCACTGTCCCTTGATGATGGTGTGGTGTCACTGTCCCTTGATGATGGTGTGGTGTCACTGTCCCTTGATGATGGTGTGGTGTCACTGTGTGGTGTCACTGTCCCTTGATGATGGTGTGGTGTCACTGTTCCTTGATGATGGTGTGGTGTCACTGTGTGGTGTCACTGTCCCTTGATGATGGTGTGGTGTCACTGTGTGGTGTCACTGTCCCTTGATGATGGTGTGGTGTCACTGTGTGGTGTCACTGTCCCTTGATGATGGTGTGGTGTCACTGTGTGGTGTCACTGTCCCTTGATGATGGTGTGGTGTCACTGTGTGGTGTCACTGTCCCTTTGATGATGGTGTGGTGTCACTGTCCCTTGATGATGGTGTGGTGTCACTGTGTGGTGTCACTGTCCCTTGATGATGGTGTGGTGTCACTGTGTGGTGTCACTGTGTGGTGTCACTGTCCCTTGATGATGGTGTGGTGTCACTGAGTGGTGTCACTGTCCCTTGATGATGGTGTGGTGTCACTGTGTGGTGTCACTGTCCCTTGATGATGGTGTGGTGTCACTGTGTGGTGTCACTGTGTGGTGTCACTGTCTCTTGATGATGGTGTGGTGTCACTGTGTGGTGTCACTGTGTGGTGTCACTGTCCCTTGATGATGGTGTGGTGTCACTGTGTGGTGTCACTGTGTGGTGTCACTGTCCCTGTGATGTGTGTGTCACTGTCCCTTGATGATGGTGTGGTGTCACTGTGTGGTGTCACTGTGTGGTGTCACTGTCCCTTGATGATGGTGTGGTGTCACTGTGTGGTGTCACTGTGTGGTGTCACTGTCCCTTGATGATGGTGTGATGTCACTGTCCCTTGATGATGGTGTGATGTCACTGTCTCTGCCAGAATGACAACGAGGATGACGACTTGGCATCACCTGGAGGTCTCCAGGGAGGCGGAGGCGGAGGCTGGCAGCGGTCAGTGGGGTACGAAACTGACGGCAGCAGCTACTACGGTACGGCATGACCACAACTGTATGCATGTGAGGAGGCCTGTGGCACGCTATTAAAGCACATTGCCAGTTCCTAGGTTTAATTTTTTGTTTCATATTACGTTCTTATGACTATAACGTGCATGTTGAAGGTTTAGTTATTTTATTAACCTCAAAACAATGTTCGTCATTTGAAAGATTTCACCTGCAACACATTCAAATGGTAAACCAACCATCCGGTTGCAAAACAAAATTGACTGGCAATAATGCTGATGCAAGCAGAGTTAACCGCAATACCCTTTGATGTTTAACTTTCCCATGTTCTAGACAGCAGACTTCATGTTACAGATTACTACTCAGCCAATTCTTTAAGTCATTCAAGCCAATTCTCAAACCAGCCCAAACATAGCTGTTTGTAATTTCGCAAACCTTTTGACCATACCTTTAATGTCCAATTTAGTTGAAAAAAATAAAACAAAATTATTTAAACACATTTCCGGATCCAATAAATCTTGTTTCTCAAACCTCCGCTTTTGTAAGTTTAATTCAGTTTTAGCAATAAATAACAAACTGCTGAGGATATTTCAACAAATGAGGTGTAATTTTAAAACATAATCTTATAATTACAGATTACAAAGTTACAAAACTCCATTTTGCAACTTAATATCCTGTTCAATAAATATATATATATATATATATATATATATTTATATATATATATATATATATATATATATATATATATATATATATATATATATATATTATATATATATTTTGATACAATATATATACATTTTACATGATATACATATTTTATATTTATATTACATATATATATATGTAATATATATTACATATATATATATATATATATATGTAATATATATATATATATATATATATATGTAATATATATTACATATATAATATATGTAATATAAATATATAATAATTAGATAGATAGATAGATAGATAGATAGATAGATAGATAGATAGATAGATAGATAGATAGATAGATAGCTAGCAATAGATAGATAGATAGATAGATAGATAGATAGATAGATAGATAGATAGATAGATAGATAGATAGATAGATAGATAGATAGATAGATAGATAGATAGATAGATAGATAGATAATGAACATTATGAATAGGCATTACATTATACTCAGGTTTCATTTTAATAGTAGCATCCATTTCATGTTTTGAAATAGTTGATTATAACACATGTAAACTGTGCGTGTGAGTGAACACAGCAGTCTTCAGGCCATATATATATGTGCCGTAACGTGCCCCTTCTGTCCCCAGGGGGTGGAGGGGTGAGTCACGGCGCCAAGTCAACGAGGAGTCGAACGTACCAGGGAGGTGAGACATGGTTCCTTACAGTAAATATATGTTAACGTCTCACATTTCCCCACCAACAAGTGCCTAAAGGCTTTTTTTAAACATTACGTTATATAAGTTACCTGTTTATTAGATCTAAAGAATCTAATAATCACAGTTAAACTGTACTTTTTGTAGGCACCGTGTATTACTTTCTCAACTTGTGCTTTATATTTATTGTAAGTTGTTCTGTTTCTGACGCCACGAGTGCGCCCTTTCCACCAACACTCTCTTAGAAGTTCACGTGCTGCAGGTGGTCTGTCGTGTAAATTACCAGAATTGCCCAAAGTTTCCGTTTGGGCAGCCTAGCTGAAATTGTTCTAGGACCCGATGAGTCCAAATAAACAAAATAGTTCAATTCAGTAGAACATTTCTAGGTTCAAGAAATGTCAAGACTATTCTGTGTGTCTTTGCAGCTTTTTGATGCCACCTCCGGAATGACCCCTGAACAGAGGGCGCCACAGACACCAATGTCCCAAACAGCTGTAGTGGATGTGTTTAGTGGGACACAGCAGCAGACACACAGCAGCAGACACACAGCAGCAGACACACAGCAGCAGACACACAGCGGCAGACACACAGCGGCAGACACACAGCAGCAGACACACAGCAGCAGACACACAGCAGCAGACACACAGCAGCACACACACAGCAGCAGACACACAGCAGCAGACACACAGCAGCAGACACACAGCAGCACACACACAGCAGCAGACACACAGCGGCAGACACACAGCGGCAGACACACAGCGGCAGACACACAGCAGCAGACACACAGCAGCACACACACAGCAGCAGACACACAGCAGCAGACACACAGCAGCAGACACACAGCAGCACACACACAGCAGCAGACACACAGCAGCAGACACACAGCAGCAGACACACAGCAGCAGACACACAGCAGCAGACACAGCAGCAGACACACAGCAGCAGACACACAGCAGCACACACAGCAGCAGACACACAGCAGCAGACACACAGCAGCAGACACACAGCAGCAGACACACAGCGGCAGACACACAGCGGCAGACACACAGCAGCAGACACACAGCAGCAGACACACAGCAGCAGACACACAGCAGCAGACACACAGCAGCAGACACACAGCGGCAGACACACAGCAGCACACACAGCAGCAGACACACAGCAGCACACACACAGCACAGACACACACAGCAGACACACAGCAGCAGACACACAGCAGCAACACACAGCAGCAGACACACAGCAGCAGACACACAGCGGCAGACACACAGCGGCAGACACACAGCAGCAGACACACAGCAGCACACACAGCAGCAGACACACAGCAGCAGACACACAGCAGCAGACACACAGCAGCACACACACAGCAGCAGACACACAGCAGCAGACACACAGCAGCAGACACACAGCAGCAGACACACAGCAGCACACACAGCAGCAGACACACAGCAGCAGACACACAGCAGCAGACACACAGCAGCACACACACAGCAGCAGACACACAGCGGCAGACACACAGCGGCAGACACACAGCGGCAGACACACAGCGGCAGACACACAGCGGCAGACACACAGCAGCAGACACACAGCAGCAGACACACAGCAGCACACACACAGCAGCAGACACACAGCAGCAGACACACAGCAGCAGACACACAGCAGCACACACACAGCAGCAGACACACAGCAGCAGACACACAGCAGCAGACACACAGCAGCAGACACACAGCAGCACACACAGCAGCAGACACACAGCAGCAGACACACAGCAGCAGACACACAGCAGCACACACACTGCAGCAGACACACAGCAGCAGACACACAGCAGCAGACACACAGCAGCAGACACACACACACACAGCAATGGACGTGTGGTGGTCATAATACGTGTTCTCTGAAGACTATTTGAACAAAATGGCCAGAGTTGCAACGTGACATACCAGTCACAGGGTTGTGTGCAAATACACATTTTCGGATCACATACAATTACAACTCGGCCAAATCAAATTTAAATTAAAAAATACAAATAATTTTTCCAATTCAAATACATTGCATTCTTTGAAATCAAATACATGGCCCCTGTTTCAATTATAGTTAAAGTATATCATAGTGTGTGGAATTTAGTCTTTGAATGTATTATTCAAGGTGCACAGCTTAAACCTGCATTACAACTTCAACATTCTGGCTTGACTCTTGAGCCAATAAGATTATATGAGACAATGCTTTGCGTTTTGTTGTTAAGACAAATGTATGTGTATTTGGTTGTATTTGCAAATACATACAGATAAAATACATGCACTTTCATGGTTTCCAAAACAAATACAAAAACATTTATTCAAATACAAATATTATATTTGGACATAACCCTTCATACCATCCACAAACATATTGTATGGAATAGCAGCAGTCAAAAAGGACACGTCAGTTGTTATAATGTCAAGAAACGTGTGTTGTATCCCACTTTGTATTGTAGAACTAATGTGTAACATAAACATCATGTAGATTGTAGAGTAACAAGGAACTACTGCTGTTGGGGTGAACGATTAGCCTTTACCCTTGGGTATTTAACCTCATGCAAAGTGTTGACTTGACACCCAGTTGTGCAAACAGCTTATTACGTGAATTGTAATATTTACATAGGTAGTGTTTTTACCTTAGTCATTACTATTATATTTTACCTGAGTCATCTAGCTCATTGGTGCAAATAATGTATGAAAATAAATGTGTCATCATAACTTTTAGATGATTGTTGTGATTATTTTGCTGCTAAAGGAAGGACTGTGTGGTTTATTTCAATTTGTGAAATCCCAAAACTCGGTGACAATATATACAAACCACGAAATGTCACCAGCTGAGTTTCACTACACCATTCAAAAGAATACAGACTTCACTGAGTGTCCCCATGACAGCCTCAGTTATAGCAGTTGGTGACTAAAAGACATCAAAGATGAACTGAAGCCAAATTAAACTGCGCGTAAAGAAGGCGAATACATCACAGACCCAAGTTGCGTAGCCAGAATTTTGATAAATAAAATTAGCTGCTCTTACGACATCGATTGGACACTATTTGTGATCATGTTACACGCGGTCTGCATTACAACGGATCAGTTTTTATGTTAGAAGGTGAGCGACTGGCTTGCGATGGACGCCCGTGTTTCACACACTTCTATTATATTATAGGGATAGGACCCAGTATACTCGTAAACGACTCGAGCGCACGTGATAATGACTGAACGCGGAGTAACGAGGTAACGAACGGGTCGCTGGCGGTTGACGGCACGCGCCCCGACTTGCGTAACGGCGCCACCTGGATCATTAGTTCTATAGGTTCCCCATTAATGGCATTATTTATTAACAATTACTACGCATAACCAATATATTATTAATACATAATTTAATAGCTTGAACCTCTCACTGACTGGTGTAGCTATATAAAGGGATACTCCAGTCAGTATAAACTTACACATGCGCAGGCACGTTCGAACAGCCTACGTCTGTCCAATGGTATTTGATGTATCCAGTACGTGGCAGTCAGCTTACGTCACTATCACAATTACGCGCCAGGCCTCCGCCAAGCTTTGCATTTTCCAACAAAGCACCAGTGACGTAAACGATTTGGCTTACGTCACTGGTTCTGTGCTTCAAGATAGCAGCGCCTTGAATCCAAGATAGCATGTTTTTTTGTACAATTATACTGTAATTAACTGTCTGTTGACGATCTTTGTGCACAATTACTATATGCACAACCAGTATATTATACATATGGTTGTAAATGATGTGAACTTCTCACTGATTAGAGTATCCCTTAATTGTACACTAATCAATCATAATAAATAAGTGACTCTATATTATATTACATAGGCCAATAACAATGTCGATCACCTATCCACGCTCGACTAATGACAGACGTCACTTTGTTATTTTCAAAGTAATGTTGACAGCAACAAAGTTCACGATAAACTCCAAACGGACATGTTTTAATTGTAATTAACGCGTGTGAATGCGAGTGCGCATGTATATATTGCGTGTGTGTGTGTGTGTGTGTGTGTGTGTGTGTGTGTGTGTTTGTGTGTGTGTGTGTTGTGTGTGTGCGTGCGTGCGTGCGTGCGTGCGTGCGTGCGTGCGTGCGCGCGTGCGTGTGTGTGTGTGCCGTGTGTTTGTTTGTCACATGTTACGACGTTTTTAGTAAATTTCAGTAATTACATTGCGCAGGCAATAAACACAAAATGTTACGCATGCTAATACACACGAGGAGACACTAACGAGGTCGTGTCACTCCCGTCAGTCTCCATTCCCTCACGTCCGTGCTGCAACGAGGAATTCATAGGACTTCGGGATGCGTGCAAAGCTCGACTCCTCAAACTCAAGCTTAAACTCTTCCCCGGACGGCGAGCTGAACCTGAACTGGCGCATCAACTGTGGGATGGCGAGCATGAGACTTGACAGAGCGACAGACCGGCCCAGACACACGCGTCGACCCATCGAGAAAGGCAGGTAACTGGGGGGTTTGTGGTCCAGGTTGCCAGCGTCGTCAAGGAAACGGTCGGGATTGAAACTGTGCGGGTCGGACCAGAAATCCGGATCCCTGTGGATCGCCCACATGTTCACGAGTACCATCGTGTCTTTGGGGATGTCGAAGCCGGCTGGAAAAGGTCAAACTTTGGTAAGTCCAAGTATAATTATTGTAACGATCAGGTAGCTAACGTCATGTTTGTCTAAATTCGCAGCACGTGAGCGTATCTAGATAAGCCTATACTACTGTAGACGCACCGTTGTGTGTAGACTCTTTACAGTCGCGGTTTATCACAATCAAACGTATACACGAGACCTCCGTCAAACCTTGACCTTTGCCAACAATGTTGATAACAGTTAAATATGTAATTTATATTACTTGTTTTTTTGTCATAATATAAAAAATATTATGAAACCACAATTTCAAGAAAATATACGACGTAAAGCACGTGTCCAGGCAGCCATTTTTAATCGCTTGACGGAGTTTGCTAAGCAACGAGGTCACGTGGTGAACTGACTCACCGACTGACGTGTCGCACGTGGTCTGCACAGGAAAACTCAGAGGCAGATGGGTGCCGAGTCGTAACGTCTCACACAGACACGCTTCAGTGAACACCATCTTGGATCGGTGCGACAGCGTCGGCAGTTGTGCGCCGCCTGGTGGCAGGCAGTGGCATAACTTTTATTTAAACATCAGAAGCCAGTGCACTATGTTACAGGCTGTACTTTGAAGTAATTAGTAATTTATTTCCAAGTCAAAATAGTGTGTACTCTGTCGTAGCTATACATATGACACAGTCGCCAACTATCACTAGATTTGTCTGCCCAAAGGACCCCGTAGCCACTCACCAAGTGCCGCGTCAATCTCCCGGTGAACTCGCTCCTGAATGTCGGGATGCTGGATCATATGGGCGATAAACTGGATCAGCATCGTCGTTATCGAGTCGTTCCCGGCTGTGTGACCAAAACATCAAATACAGATACATTTAAGTCCTTTTGAGAAACATCCTATGTGCACTGGATGTTGGCAGATTCCATCCCAGCAACAGTGCGTGAGACTCTCCGGACTCCTGTTATGTAATAACAGGGCATGTAGCAGACATGAGGGCAAGTTATTTTTATTTGCATTTGTACTTTTTATAAATTATTTGTTATTGTAATTGTATTTTCAAATATTTTTTAAATACATTTTCAGTATCGATATTTCTGTTTCTTGATCACACGTAATGTCTGTCAAACTGATTACCTTCACTGTAACTTTCACCAAACCAATTGTTTTCAACCTTCAAAATACTCGTTGGTTGCAACTTTGATTTGTCTTTCGCCTAATATTGTTAATTACTGAAGAATGCATTTGACACCAGGTGTCACCCATGGCTTTGGCAGTGATCACAACCTTTCTTTGCTCAGACCCAGAGAATGGATTAGCACCAGATGGTGACCATAGGTCAATATCTCCTATGTTCATTAATCAGGCTCCAAGCTAGCACCGGGCTGTTCTGATATCCATGCGGTCTTTTAAGTTGAGTTATCACACTTGCTCACAAGATCCCAGCAGTCATTAACATTGTCTCTTTTGAAGGCAACATAGGCATTTTTATTATGGACTTCCTGACTTCCCATATAAACACACTAGTTACAGAACTGAAGGACCATAACAATATGTCATAAACTTTCATAGTTCCATAATTCCATGTGTAAATCAATTTAGCACATTATACCTAATGTCCACTTAAAACAACTGGCTTCATTCAGGAATTACAGACAGTCTACGAACTGAATGTGAAATTCGCTCATTTACATGTTTAAAAAAATTGTCTTCAGACCTACTCACCCCCGAACAAGTCCCTCGTTCCCATCATTATGTGTGTGTCGGTGAGGACGCCCTTCATCTCCTTGTCTTCCTCTTCTGCCTCTTTCTGGGCCTGCAGCATACAGTCAGTGATGCTCCTGGGATCATCTGCAACACAGAGACATCCGAAAGTTGAAACTGGAAGATGTAGTTTGTGCAATTTTTGTTTTTAGCATGCATGTGTACAACTTTAGATCATTGCTAACAAATTTAAGTAAAAATCTAATTCATGCAATTCATTCACAGATGGTATGCACTCAACAGTGGTCTACCAATAGAAATGATTAAGATTAATACAACATATTAAAGTGTGTATATACGGAAAGACAAAAATGTATTTGGATGGTTGTCTATAGTGTACGTACTAGGGTCAAAGTTTTCTTTGCATTCCGCATGCCTCTCTCGCATGAATTTAAAGACCTGATCCTTCACCGTCATGAGTTTGTTGTACCTGGACGAGGGCAAGTAATGCAGCCAGGGGTGAATGTCACCTGGCAGACCATTTCCAAGTGCGTCAACGAAATCTGCTGTTATGTTGACAAAATGCTGGAAGTCTGGATCGTCAAAGGCGTACCTGCAAGATGTCGTGTACCGAATTACAGCTGCTGTCTCTTAGTAGAGATATGTAATTACCAGGAATATCTTAGCTACAATCGTTAGACAGTAATCCTTTGCCGTATGTGTGCATGAGTTGCATTCATTATGATTGACAAGGTTTATTATAAGAAGTGCACTCCAAATAGAAGTTGGTACAGTCAGAATGGAAGGCAGACTTGTTCGTTAGTGCAATATATCAGCTGCTGATTTATACAATTTGATTTTTTCAAGCAGCATATTACTACTACGTATAATCGAATATAACTTTATTTTCTGTAATTACATCGAACTTCAGAATGGAACAATTGAGGTGTACACAGACGCTATGTCACCGCTACAATTACTACATAAAGCAAACCGAATATCCTGAATGCGACAATGATCATTGGTATATTACTTACTCTTTCCCATAAGCCATGCCACAGGAAATGTTAAACACCAGCAACATGATCACTGGGCGTATGTCGATGGGAACGTCTCCTTTCTTCTGGATCTCAGCAATCGACTTGCTCACCGAGTTCTGCACCAATCCTTCCAACTTCTCACCAAAGGCAAACTTCCTACAGTACACGAAGACACACTGGGAATGGATTATGTACTACAATGCACTATGTACGCATTTGACGTACGATCATTAGTACTAATAAATGAATGGCACGCATGTTTAATCTTGAAATTGCATATTATATGAATACATGTAATACATTATGTGGTGTTCTTGAAAGTGATATATGGCTGTACAATGTTTGGGAATGATGATTCATTGTGTTTGTGAAACTCACAATCCCACAATGCACTTTGACCCTGTTCTACGTATATAACCTTCGTATATTACATGACCAACTTCAAAACCAAATACAAAACCCTGACGAGTTGTTTATTCTTCCTGAACTTTCTTGTTTTCACCACTGGAATTGCGATGTAATTTGAAATGTTGTAAACATTAAGTTACAATCCCCCACTCACCTCATGGCGGAGTAAGCTACCTTCCTGTGGAACTTCCAGACTGGGCCGTAATCCCCAAACAAGAGGTCCTTGCTTCCCTCAGTCATTAGCATACCTGACGACATCATCATGTCATATGATATTGTCATGTATGTGATCTTGTAAGAAATAATTGTTTCCTTCCGATTCATACAAACATTTACTGAAAATGTGTTCTTCTTTCAATAAGAATTTACAAATCTTTTAAAAATAAAATTGTCACTGACAGCAGACAATATGAACGTGTCATTTTGACCAAAGAAACTTTAGACAATTTTTTTTTTTTGAATCCTGTAAAAATTACTATGAGCAAAACATTTATTTGACATTTCAGCTATGCAATCTTGGTGTTTGAGAGCAGTATATATATATATATATATATATATATATATATATATATATATATATATATATATATATATATATATATATAATTGTCTCAAAAATAAATTCAAATAGTGTACCTGTGTAGATTTTGGCCTGCCTGCAAAGTCATTCATCTTGGTGACCAATGCTTCCAACACAACGTCAATATGGTTCAACACAAGCACAGGTTTGGGCCCTAAAAGTAATTTGTTTTCAATATTATCTCCAATGGCATATTATAATAACAAAATTTATATGTTTATATGACGCTTTTTATATTTTGCGGATCATTGTGCTAAAATTATATATAATTATAAAACCGCTAAAACGTTTATTGTTTAGTTCAATGATGACAAAATGCAAAAGTAGACCAAACGATTATAATTATTACAAAGTAATTAACAAATACAAATTAAATTGTCATAAATATTTGAATACAAAAAAGTGGATGTAGCTTACTGAGATTACAGAATTAGGAGAGAGTTTCAACAAGTTGGACCCTCATAATGGCATGAGATGAGAAATTAGGCCTACGCATGCAGTAGTCTTACCCAGGTGGATCATGAAGAGTTTGTTGTATTCCTTTGTCTTTGACAAGTCTCGGAATGTCTCGTAGGAATATTTCTTCATCCGCATCAACTCTGAACATAAAACACATGCAAGCAAATATACTAAAAATATAAACACGTAAAATACATGTAAAGGCATATTACACAATTAAGAACTACTGTTACATTTAAATAAAAATAGTGGAGTAACTGGATATTGAAAGATGACAGTATAATTAACCAAAGTTATGGAGCAAGACACTGACATCTACTTTTGGCGTATTTTCAACACAGTCCTGTGCAAGTACACACCTAGTTCACTGAAGCGTGTCACAAATGTATAGCCTTAAACCCGTGTAAATAACACTTATAATATAGGAAATATAATTAATACTGTACATCCGGTATATGCACGAAGAAGAAATATACAACTGTTTTGTTTATGAGACCCAGAAAAGACCTGACTTTGCTGAAGATGTTGCAAGACTAAATATGTTAATGTCCAAAGAAATGTAAACCCATTTTGTTTATGAGACCCAGAAAAAGACCCGACTTACGGAAGATGTTTCCGACAAGTGGCAGTGTCCAGTAGGGTGACGGGGGCAGGTTGTACTTCTTCTGCCCAGGTTGGAACCACCAGAGGGCTGCCCCCGTTGCCACGACAACAGCCCCAACAGCCCAACTGTTCAAGTTCTCCAACAGCTGTTCCACTGTCTCCATACCGAGTCTCTAACGACAGGAGCCTTAGATGATTCGGCAGTAAATGAACACGTCCATCCAAAATATGCAATGCTAATATCGGTCAGACTAATATAAGTTTTATCACATGGCACTGAAAATATTACGTTAAGTTCATCTCATTTATTCAAATTATTTACGTAATCTTCTTATCTTTATAAAAAAAAATATATAGAACTATTATATGCCATAGAACATCATGATATACATATTCAGTAATCCATCTAGAAAAGAGGAAATCCATCAAATTTCAAGTAAAAATGAAACAACCGAAGTACGGTTTTAAGTTGTACGGTTTTACAGTTGTACATTTGTCTCTTAAAGCAGGTTCCAATGTTATCCTTGCGCGGTGCTTGGCGAATGCTGTCCAGCGGGACGTCATCCTTCTTTGAATCTCCTTATCTGGGCTTTTGTCTGTGATGCTGCATCACAGCTAAGTTAACTTTCTCAATCTGAGTGGTGTTGACATATATTGGTGCACATGTTGTTTTCCATCGTCATCTTTGTCTTCGACTTATTCATCTTCAGACCCTCATTTGTACTTTCATTAGCAGCTCCTGTAGCATTTGCTGTAGTTCATGTGGTGTATTAACGCATATATATATATATATATATATATATATATATATATATATATATATATATATATATATAATAATATATAATTTTTTTTTTTTTTTAAATGAATGCATATACCAAAAACAAACCTTCCTTCAAAGAAACTTGTGGAACCTGGGCCCTGTTTCCTAGAATCTGCTTACGACGTCGTAGCGGGCGATAACTCATCGAATGTGTGTGTGTGGTGTGTGTGTGTGTGTGTGTGTGCGTGCGTGCGTGCGGTGTATGCGTACGTGGGTGTGTGAGTGCGTGCGTGCGTGCGTACGTGCGTGCGTGTGTGTGGGGTGTGTGTGTGTTTCTGTTTTTCATCGCACATGTATAAATGTGTGTACTGTGTAAGCATTGTGTGTGTGCATGCATGAGTGGATACACAATTGAAGGTGTATGCAAACCTACGCGTCGTTTGTCCCACGTACATCAATCATTGTAAACTAGTCTGCCCCTTGTGCAGTTGTTGCAGCAGTGCTGTTTTAGGCTCTACAAAACATTTGTGTCGGGCACAGGGCGTCTCGTGTTGAATCACTTAGTCATATCCCACACAAATTACGTTACGGTTGTTTAGCAGGTTGTTGTCCTTGCTTCAGAACAGGCGCTGTCTTTAGTCTATATTTAGATACCAGTCAACACATCAATTCAACCAATAAGGGCTATGGCTGTGGCTTATCGACCTTTTGAAGAGCATGTTTTTGTGTAAAATATGTGTGTGTGTGCGTGTGTGTGGTGTGTGTGTGTGGTGCGTGTGCGTGTGCGTGTGCGTGTGCGTGTGCGTGTGCGTGTGCGTGTGCGTGTGCGGCGCGTGTGTGTGATTGTGGTGGTGTGTGTGGTGTTGCGCGTGTGTGTGATTGTGCGTGGTGCGTGTGTGCGTCTGCGTGCGTGCGTGCGTGCGTGCGTGCGTGTGCGTGCGTGCGTGCGTGCGTGCGTGCGTGCGTGCGTGCGTGCGTGCGTGCGTGCGTGCGTGCGTGCGTGCGTGCGTGCATGTATAGATGATAGTTACCGTAGATGTCTTCAACTGCAGTAGAAGAAGGTCGTTACCCTAGACACTGACGCTCTGCGATTGTAATCAGTAAACACGAGCTATGTCGAGGACGTCCACAAACTCCGCTAGTTTGTTCACCGCTGCTCGCATACCGCGATGCTAACTTGTAAACGTTTATTTTGACTTATGGTTACGCGGTACAGTGATGGCCGCATTTATGAGTCAGGTCGCTGACCTGGACGAAGCCACGTATTGCCATTGGTGTTGCTGTAACCTACTTCTGTTCTGATAGCAAACAACAGCGATCTAAAAAAAGTCCGACCGTTCGAGACCTTAGCGTCAACCGCAAACAGGTCCCGAGTGATGCTATATTTAGCACTCGCAATGCGCTGTGTAGCGCCACAGTCGGATATAGGCCATGGCAAGTGAACATGCAATTAATTGTGTGTGTGTGTGTGTGTGCGTGCGTGTGCGTGTGCGTGTGCGTGTGCGTGTGCGTGTGCGTGTGCGTGTGCGTGTGCGTGTGCGTGTGCGTGTGCGTGTGCGTGTGCGTGTGCGTGTGCGTGTGCGTGTGCGTGTGCGTGTGCGTGTGCTAGAGAGAGAGCGTGCGTGCGTGCGTGCGTGTGCGTGTGCGTGTGCGTGTGCGTGTGCGTGTGCGTGTGCGTGTGCGTGTGCGTGTGCGTGTGCGTGTGCGTGAGAGAGAGAGAGCGTGCGTGCGTGCGTGCGTGCGTGCGTGCGTGTGTGTGTGTGGTGTGTGTGTGTGTGTGTGTGTGTGTGTGTGTGTGTGTGTGTGTGTGTGTGTGTGTGTGTGCGTGTGCGTGTGAGCGTGAGAGCGTGCGTTCGTGCGTGCGTGCGTGCGTGCATGCATGCGTGTGTGTGTGTGTGTGTGTGTGTGTGTGTGTGTGTGTGTGTGGTGTGTGTGTCGCGCGCGCGTCACAAGCTTATTGAAGTAATCAAGAAGTAATTGTAAGACGTCGTCATTCTCAATGTGCGTGGTGGGTATGGCTATTAATATATCGACGTGACGATTCAAAATAATAGTTGCCCGTGTACTATATAATACTAAGGTCAAATTGCATGTTGCTGTTCTCCTCTTGGCATTCCTGTCTTCAGGGGTGAGGTTGGCCATGGTTTCCGTCATCTTGTTCTTCCTCTTATCTTTCCGCACCTTTCACTCACTACATCGTCTATCAACAGTCTCCAACTCCTATCTTTTGCTCTTAATCTCGATTTTTCTCCCACTCTTTCCTTGTCCCAATTAACGCAGTCCTCCCATGCCCATTCCAATCTACTCCTCGCCAGTTTCTTCTCAAAACTGTTCTTCACTCCAATATCTACTCTCTGTTCCTCCATTCTTCTCTGATCAACTCCTCCAACGATTCTTCTTATCCAGTTGTTTGTCGCAAAGCTGAACAACCACCTATTGTTTCTCTCTTAGTGCCATACACGTATGCCGGTGTAACACAAGAGCAGAGCACCTTTCCGTTTAGCTTACGTGATATACGTCTATCTCCGATAATTCCTTCGATTTTCCTCCAAGCGTTTACCCATGCTGTAATCCTTATTGTAAAAAAGCAATTTATCTAGTCTGGGAAGCATTATCTTGTGTATTTGAAACTGGCACATTTTACCCCAACCATGGAGACTAGGTGGCCTGACATGAACCATGGCTAATTGGTAACTGTGTACTGGTGACTGCCCCTGCCCCTGCCACACACAGAAGACCTGGTGGCTTGCATGGAAAGCAAAACTAACTGGTATTCCATCTGTGCAGGCTGCTTCTGTAGGTTTTAATTCAGCTGTATCTTGAAAACTAGTAATTTTATATCAACGCAAGTTGAGTAGCTTATTTAATTATCTTTAAAACGGTGACATTACTGGTACACAATAATTATAAAAACGTCTATAGCGTTTCCGAGCTCAGAGGCGCAACAAACAAAATTATTTGGCTAGTCATGCACGGTGATAGGCAAAAGTTGTCACTGGAGCATGGAACCAATGTTTTATTCAGATAAAAGTATTATATAAGCCTACTCTAGTACTCTACCATTATTGGTATTAGTGACGTCACAAACGGCAAACCTACTGCTAGATAAAGGTATAAAAATAACAATATCAGTAGTAACAATATTCAAAATGTATACGAGAGGTTCTTTAGTGACACAACATGCAACACTTTTTTGCCATTGACTGAAATCAGATCCACAATTAATGTAGATGGGGTAGTAGAAACTAGAAACTGACCGTCTTGGTACATTCGAATCGATTCACTTGAAGTGTTGAGCTGCTTCGGCGGCTTGTTAACTTTCATAAAAGAGACCGTTTTGTTGCAGTTTCCATGGGAACCGGTCCGCAAAATTAATAACCATTTCACTGACATCAGCAATAACATCATAATGGAAGTGCATCAGTGCAAGCGATGAGCGACGTTCTTTGCCCATAATGGTCCGTGTTCAGGATTCATAGAGCGTTGGCACATCTTTCGTATTCTCTCGACTTTACGGGGATTGCATGGTCATGCAAACTGACTAATGTAATTTATTTGAGGTTGAATGGCCGGCCTTGTGTTACCACAATAAAAGAGTAATATAAGGTAACAACAACCTTGGCATAGATCCAGAAAAAAACCAAGAATTAAGGGAAAAGCACGCCAGCAGGGACTAATAAACCTATGTTTAATGTCTGCGTTATCCACCATTCAGTGGGTTCTCTTGACTTTGGAGAGGATGCGTCGTATAATTGGGAACATACGATAACATCAGAACTGATAATGCTATGACAATGAACCAAGTCCGTACACTACATGCACAATATTATGTCAACGACGTAAATCAAATATACTCGGTACCACATTTGTTTTTCATTACAGAAGATAACACCACATCTACGGTTATCAAATTTGAAACGACCCGCACTGTGACTTTGGGCATCTGATCAATTTATTTAGGAATGCAGTTATACGTGAATATTTTCAGCACAAACCTCACCTGGCTATATTTACGTTATTCGTTATTGTGACGTATAAATTCCTCCTGTGTATTTCTGTATTATGTAACCGTTGTGGAAGCACATCATAACATACCAGTATGTCATAGAAACCTTGTAAAATGTGTCAACATGAACATAAAAAATTTAAAATAACGTCAGATACATATTAGCTACACAATAAATTGTAAAACATTATATACAAATCTGGACGAATAGGCCATGTAAGTCTCGCACTCGAAAACGAGGTTGGGGGCACTTAGGGGCAGGAAGTCCATATTTTCCTTAGGATTTTCGTTTGTTTTTGATTGTTCGAACTGTTTCCAAATAGCGTATTTCAGTTATATTGTCCGAAGGATTATTACAAGCAGAAGCAATGGAACACTTTGCCAATGACAATGATCACGGACATCATGAATTTTAATCGATTATTATGGTGGTTGCATGGCATTAGCGACAAATACTTGTGTTTGGCGATCTTGACTAATAATGAAAACCGCCATTTTCGCGCACTACAACCTGTTTGGGGCAAACGTAAATTTATATTATGATTATGTGCATTTAGACAATTTGTCAGATATAAGTGCTTATCGAAACCACAACGTACGGCAATGTAAAATGCAAATCCCGTAAAAGACACATACGGCCTAAAATCTCTATGATAGTGTGGTAAACTCAATATTAAATCGGACATTTAAGATAAGAAAGGTATAACACAATATATTTCTGACCTGATTTTTCTAGTATTCATCAGTCGGAGACTACAACTGTCATCCATCGTTAGAATATTATTCTTGTGTCCAGTCCCCAATCAGCTCCAGTCGCGCGGAGTCTCGCCATGTGTCGTGACCCACTTACAGGCCCTATCATTCCAAGTCGCCCCGCCAGAACCGTTATCGTTCAAAAAACCTGACGAATGGCCGAAATGGATTCGCAGATTTGAAAGGTTCCGGCTCGCATCTGCGTTGGACGAAAAGGAGAAAGTCACGCAAGTAAATGCATTGATTTATGCAGTGGGGGACGAGGCAGATGATATAATGACATGCTTCGGATTGACAGACCAAGAGAAAACGGACTATGATGTGGTAAAAACCAAGTTTGATGGATACTTTGTAGTTCGCCGTAATGCCATATTTGAACGGGCTAAGTTCAATAGACGTTCGCAGGAAGAAGATGAAAGTGTGGACAGCTTTATTACCTCGCTGTATTGCTTAGCAGAACATTGCGAATACTGAATTCTGAAAGAAGAAATGCTTCTAGGTCGCATTATCGTAGGGATCATCGTTACATCGTTATCATTGAAATTGCAAGTGGATGGTGCTTTGACAGTAAAAGAAATTATCGACATGGCTCGACAAAACGAGGCCGTCAAAGACAAAAAGGAACAAACCGTTTTGAGAAGCAACCTTGCTACAGGGGGTAGCAGCAATGTTGATGCCATGCAAGGCCAAGGGCTAGGCGCAAGAAAGCCTAAAATCACCAGATCGCCTGAAAGCGATGTGCCCAGCACGTGACGCAGCCTATTTCAAGTGCAAAAAGGTGGGACACTTCAGTGCAATATGTCGATCAGCGAAAACGGTTGACACAGTTGTTAAAAATGGCCATTCTGATGTCGCTTTCATTGGAGAGATGGCCCAAAGTGACCAACCATGGTTAGCTAAAGTTGACCTTGAGGCAGTAGAGACTAGAACTTTGACGGAGATCAAGTTCAAGTTAGACACAGGGGCGGACGTGACAGTAATTTCGGAAGAAGACTACAAAACTGTAGGAAGACCGAAACTGTGTGAATCAACAAAAACATTGTTGGGCGCAAACCAGACAGTTTTGAAACCTTCCGGAAAATGTTGTGGCAGATTATCGCAAGGCGACGCCATGTTGGAGGAGGACATCTATCTCCTTGGAAGTCAGAAGAGGTCATTATTAGGTAGGCGAGCATGTGAAACTCTCGGCCTTATCAAACGAATGTCCGTTGACACGATGGAGTCTGCGGAGATCTACAAGAGAGACCATCCGAAACTATTTGACGGCTTGGGAAAAATCGCTGGGCAGTATGAGATCAAACTATGCAGTGACTTCCAACCGTTCATAATCACCACACCACGGCGTGTTTCAATTCTACTGTTGGAGATAGTGAGAAACAGCTGCAGGATAAACAAGAGAACATGAAGCGAAAACAGAAGAAAACGTACGACCACTGCCATCGCGCACGACCAGTGGGTATTCTTCAGCCAGGTGATTCCGTGTGGGTACAAGACGCCAAGACTAATGACACAGTGATCAAGCAGACTGATTCACCTCACTCATACTTAGTGCGAACGCCAATAAGTTGTCTTCGCAGAAATCGACGACATCTTGTGCCTACGCAGAGTGAGCACACTAGCGACAGTCCGAGCACGAGCTGCCAAGACCGACGTTCGCTGTCGCCAGAGGAACAGCCGAAACAGAAGTCACCAACTGTCATGCGCTCTCCAGTTGCGCAACCTGCGACTACCTTAACTAGATCCGGACGGTTGTCGGCGCCTCCAAAGAGATTGGATCTGTGATTTGGGACTTTCTAAACTGTTATAGTTTAGTCAGGGAATGGTTCCAAACAAGGGCAGAATAATCCCTGGAACGTGATCGTGACAGATGGTAGTCTGCCAGCTGTAACTAGAAATCGGACTTTAACGGGAGATGTAGTGTTATCGTCGCGCGACTACCTCCCCAAGACGTAGCGCGACGACCTCCCCAAGACGTAGCGCGACGACCTCCCCAAGACGTAGCGCGACGACCTCCCCAAGACGTAGCGCGACGACCTCCCCAAGACATAGCGCGACGACCTCCCCAAGACGTAGCGCGACGACCTCCCCAAGACGTAGCGCGACGACCTCGATAGAGGGGGAAGCTGTAAAATGGCTGACACGAGCAGTTTGGAATAAACCGTATAACGTTACAGTCTGTTGTCAATATTGGCCGGTACACCACATGCTTGATGTATAATTATATTTCAATCACACATGTACGAGAGAGCAGAATTATAGAAAACATTATAAATTAAAGCTTGTTTTAAGAGTGAGTGAGTGGGTGAGTGGGTGAGTGGGTGATTGGGTGATTGGGTGAGTGGGTGAGTGGGTGAGTGGGTGAGTGGGTGAGTGGGTGAGTGGGTGAGTGGGTGTGTGGGTGAGTGGGTGAGTGGGTGAGTGGGTGAGTGGGTGAGTGGGTGAGTGGGGTGTGTGTTTTAACTGTAATATAATCACATCAGCATAGCACATGTCGCAACACTGTAGCGACAGTTTCCTGGTGTAATAATTATAATCCATTGTTCATGTTTCATTTCTTTATGTATGTGCGATAAATATCGTTGTGTATTTTTGTTATTAGATAATAATTCTGCTGCATATTAATTAAATAAAAAACATGCAACCCTATTTGGGGCATAGCGTCCACCCCATGCCATGGGCACTTTACCCGGCCTACGGGGGCAAATTGGATTGCAAATTGGCGCCCAAATTGGATGCATTTTGCACAACGAAAACATTTTATTCAAATCATGTTAGATTTGCAAGACGTATTCAATATATTGCGTTAACAGCGCCAGCTGGTGTGACGATATGCGCTATACTCAACACTACATGCATTTATGTGGTTCCACTCAAATGCGACAGGGGCGACAGTGGTTTCCATGTTAAACGACTTAAATGTTGATGTCCTCACGACACAAGCCAAAAGCTTCGCGCTTCTCCTCGTACAAATAGCCTTTTATTATTGGTTAGCTTTACAATTTTGATTAGGTAACGATTTGTTTACGGTTAATTTGAAGATACATATTTGATAAGATTAATTGACTAGACTGCTACGTGCATTGATCGTGGACGGCTAGTAAATAACCTTCATGTGCATGACGGGGTGGCACTATGAGGGGTGGTGATACAAAGATTTTGTAGGGGTACCTTACGCAAACACGCGAGATTCTAGCCTCGAGTAACCAGACTCCGTGAGGTGGCACCACTTTTCAGCCCCTCAACTCCGCCTGGCGAATTAATGGGCTGCCGATGTAATTGACAGGGCGGCCTTACCCTAGATTACGGTAAAGACGCTGATTGGCTCTTAGGCCATCTATGAAATAAAAATTTAAATAACGATATATTTCTACAAGATAATGATAGTTTATGGAAAGTATTCAACACTGAACTAATATTAACACAAAAATAAATAACAAATACAAATTTGCAGTTGTATATAAAATAAGAATTACGGCAAGATTAACCAGTATCCGTGAGGTGGCAGCATTGTTTAGCCCCACGCGGATAATTTCCAAAAGCCGGCGAAGACACCAGACAGTCTTCTCGGCGTAGTTACGCGGCCGACCGACAGTCGGTTAAGCAAGACCAGCGAAACTCGGGCACACCCGCATGTGTTTCGAAACTGGGGTAGTCGTAGAGGTTGAGCTATAAAAGACGTCGAGTCTGTGTTCTAGCTGGTTGAAGTACTTACATCGTATCATCCCAATCGCCAACAGAAGAATGGTCGCCATAATAAATATACACGCATTCAAAACAACGTCAATCGACCGACCGGCAATAACATAAACCTCTGTTTGGATTCCACGAATCGCTACACATTTTAGGAATATGTGTGTATAAAGAATATTGCGTTATAATTTGCACGTATGTATGTTTCACGACATATAAAACGACCAACGGCTTAATTCCTTGTTTTCAACTCAACTGCAGCGATACAGTGAGACGCAATACACCAGTCGAATACACATTTGTTTATTGGACTCCTGCCTAGCGTAAGGTTACGCATGGCAAATCGCACCTATATACCATACTATAACATATGTATGTATGTATGTATGTATGTATGTATGTATGTATGTATGTATGTATGTATGTATGTATGTATGTATGTATGTATGATATGTATATGTATATGTATATGTATATGTATATGTATATGTATATGTATATGTATATGTATATGTATATATATATATATATATATATATATATTTTTTTTTTTTTCTTCTTCGCCTTTTCCCACTTGGTGTGGTCAGCATATATATATATATATATATATATATATATATATATATATATATATATATATATATATATATATATATATATATATATATATATATATATATAGAGCGAATTGACAGTCTATTGCTGCCTACTGTAGATTATACACACATACGTGTACATATTCATAATTATGCCGACATGATTTTGTGTACAACCTGTTATAAGCGACCACCTATCTTGAGCGACCGCTTTTGCTGGGCTGGAGGGGGGTCGCCAAGACAGATTTTAATATATATATATATATATATATATATATATATATATATATATATATATATATATATATATATATATATATATATTTAAAAATTAAATGACTTAAGCAGGCTACGCAGAGACAACAAATGGAGTGTGCTTTGATTATACAGGCGCTGTAAGGTGGCGCCACCATCTGTCGTTCGCAAGAGATTCGACACTATAAATTCTAGGTCGGCGGGACACATTTACAATTTACATGATTTTAACGATATGAAACTGAACGTAAGGAATATGGATATACTATAAGCAACTAAGAACCTACCCTAACTTGGGTCCTACGGGGCCTATTAGCATTACAATCTATGGAATTCTATAGACTATTCTATAAAAGTCTATATAAATTTAAGGGACAACGAAAATATATAATAGGATTGCATAGAATGATATAAATAGCCCTAATGTAACATCAGTTTTATAAAGAATCCTACGGAAAATGTTAAACATAATTCAATAGTGTTTTCACAGAATACATATTTTAACAGAAATTTTATTTTTAATGTTAGTGCAGGCCTAAGGGGTGCGCAGAATGCTCCGTGTCGCCGTATCCCGTGTCCCTGCGTGCCGTGTCCCGTGTCCCCGGGGACACATGTCCACGCTGAGTGACACGCGACAGTCCAGTGTCGACTGCCTTAATTAAAATCGAATTAAAATATTAACATCGCGTGAATGGGCGCCCGCTCCGCCTGCGAGCACCTGTTAAGTGGTCGCACTGACGCGCATTGTGGACAGGTGCATCGGACTGACACGTGGCGTCATGACGACCCCGTCACCATGGTAACGGTCGCGTCGTCCCGCGAACAGATATCCTCAAATCTGACATGCGCCGTTTTTTGTTTATCTGGTTGTCACGGATCGCCGCGGGCAGTCGCGCCGCTGTCACGCTGTCACACGGTGACGGGCACGCCAGGAACACGTCACCAGCGCCGGCGGAGAGGGGCCACGGCTGACGGGAAGGTGGAGGTTGACAGGTTATATTTTGTGTGTGACATTAACAATAATTATGTGTGTTTGGACATTGGAGAGTACTGAAAACTACATTTCCAAAAATGTAATTTTATGTGAAGGCCATATTACGTAGGGAACAACAGGGTAACTGGACAGCTCTCAATAAACCACCGGGGCTATTTGTTTACATGTTTTCTGTAGGTGCTACTCTTTAGTGCAGCCTCGATATCTTTAATCCGTCCGTCCGTCCGTCCGTCCGTCCGTCCGTCCGTCCGTCCGTCCGTCCGTCCGTCCGTCCGTCCGTCCGTCCGTCCGTCCGTCCGTCCGTCCGTCCGTCGTCCGTCGTCCGTCCGTCCGTCCGTCCGTCCGTCCGTCCGTCCGTCCGTCCGTCCGTCCGTCCGTCCGTCCGTCCGTCGTCCGTCCGTCCGTCCGTCCGTCCGTCCGTCCGTCCGTCCGTCCGTCCGTCCGTCCGTCCGTCCGTCCGTCCGTCCGTCCGTCCGTCCGTCCGTCCGTCCGTCGTCCGTCCGTCCGTCCGTCCGTCCGTCCGTCCGTCCGTCCGTCCGTCCGTCCGTCCGTCCGTCCGTCCGTCCGTCCGTCCGTCCGTCCGTCCGTCCGTCCGTCCGTCCGTCCGTCCGTCCGTCCGTCCGTCCGTCCGTCCGTCCGTCCGTCCGTCCGTCCGTCCGTCCGTCCGTCCGTCCGTCCGTCCGTCCGTCCGTCGTCCGTCGTCGTCCGTCCGTCCGTCCGTCCGTCCGTACGTCCGTACGTACGTACGTACGTACGTACGTACGTACGTACGTACCAAATGAGATATTTTGAAGAATATGTTAGAGATTGTCAAATCAAACACGACAGTTGCCATCAACGCGTTAACGGAGAAAGGGACGACGAAAAACTAATAATTATTATGTTTATTTCTTATTATTCAAATAAACATAATCTCAAAAAACAATCATCAACTGGATTCTCTTCCCAATTCTTTATTTTCTGAAAATAAACAAACATGTGTAAAACAAAACAGTGGGCGCGTGTCATCTAGAACAGAGACAACGACTCCTCGAAAGGTATCGTTGGAAGGCGGCCACCAGTCGATAGAAACCATCTGCATGAGAGCATCTTGTCCAACAATTACCACAATCAATCGAGCGTAAACAATCCTACTCGTAGACCCGTGACGCCTGGGTGCACGCGTACAATGGCGGCTACCTGCAGAAGAGGACACGAAGTCTTGTTTTCTAACATTTCCAACGACAATCTCTCACGAACCAAATTAGCGGAAAATCGTGTCTGCTGTAACGACGTCGACAATTTCCGGATATCGGCCGGTGCTGGTAGAGCACTTGTTGCGCCGCCTGTCAGCAGCTGTGTTAACTTCTCCGTTAACTTCCGGTTGTTACGTTTGTGGCGTGAACCGCCTGAAAACTAATGCGCTTACGCCGGAAGGGGTAATAAGGATTTGACGTAGTCAGCACGTCGTTTTTTAATTATTTAATATTTCGTGCGAGCTGCGCATTAGTCATGACTTTTCGAAATAATTTGCCTAGGACGTTATTTCTGTCACATATAATTGTGTAGGCCCCTATTTTTTAAATTAAACCTTCGTGACGTAACAAGCATAGTGACGTAATATAATATGTTGCGTGGCTTGCGTTATGACAGTTCTGTGTAAGGTCGCGTCACATTGCATATGGTTTGTCTAAAAACTTATTTACGGTGGTAAGTATTAGTAAGAATTCGCCGATTCTTGTAGCACAGCCCACTTGGAGTTTGACCCGTGGTAACTTCAAATGTAAGAGACAGAGAAATTGATAAACTGACAACTTGAACAGAAACCTGACCGATGAGAGATAACTAAGTCTTGACCTTCCACCAGTAACATAATTAGAAATAGACAAACTGACAAAGACAACTTGATCAAAGGAACACAACATTGATTGACAAGAGATGGCCAAACGACAGAGAACCTGACCAACAACAGACAACATACAGAACCTGATCAACAACAGAGAACCTGACTAACAACAGAGAACCTGATCAACAACAGAGAAACTGACCAACAACAGAGAACCTGATCAACAACAGAGAACCTGACCAACAACAGAGAACCTGACTAACAACAGAGAACCTGATCAACAACAGAGAATCTGACCAACAACAGAGAACCTGACCAACAACAGAGAACCTGACTAACAACAGAGAACCTGATCAACAACAGAGAACCTGACCAACAACAGAGAACCTGATCAACAACAGAGAAACTGACTAACAACAGAGAACCTGATCAACAACAGAGAACCTGTCCAACAACAGAGAACCTGACTAACAACAGAGAACCTGATCAACAACAGAGAACCTGACTAACAACAGAGAACCTGACTAACAACAGAGAACCTGACTAACAACAGAGAACCTGACTAACAACAGAGAACCTGACCAACAACAGAGAACCTGACTAACAACAGAGAACCTGATCAACAACAGAGAACCTGACTAACAACAGAGAACCTGACTAACAACAGAGAACCTGACTAACAACAGAGAACCTGACCAACAACAGAGAACCTGACTAACAACAGAGAACCTGATCAACAACAGAGAACCTGATCAAAAACAACAGAGAACCTGACTAACAACAGAGAACCTGACTCAACAACAGAGAACCTGACCAACAACAGAGAACCTGACTAACAACAGAGAACCTGACCAACAACAGAGAACCTGACCAACAACAGAGAACCTGACTAACAACAGAGAACCTGACCAACAACAGAGAACCTGACTAACAACAGAGAACCTGACTAACAACAGAGAACCTGACCAACAACAGAGAACCTGATCAACAACAGAGAAACTGACTAACAACAGAGAACCTGATCAACAACAGAGAACCTGTCCAACAACAGAGAACCTGACTAACAACAGAGAACCTGATCAACAACAGAGAACCTGACTAACAACAGAGAACCTGACTAACAACAGAGAACCTGACTAACAACAGAGAACCTGACTAACAACAGAGAACCTGATCAACAACAGAGAACCTGACTAACAACAGAGAACCTGACTAACAACAGAGAACCTGACTAACAACAGAGAACCTGACTAACAACAGAGAACCTGACTAACAACAGAGAACCTGACTAACAACAGAGAACCTGACCAACAACAGAGAACCTGACTAACAACAGAGAACCTGACTAACAACAGAGAACCTGACTAACAACAGAGAACCTGACCAACAACAGAGAACCTGACTAACAACAGAGAACCTGATCAACAACAGAGAACCTGACTAACAACAGAGAACCTGACTAACAACAGAGAACCTGACCAACAACAGAGAACCTGACTAACAACAGAGAACCTGACCAACAACAGAGAACTCTGACCAACAACAGAGAACCTGACTAACAACAGAGAACCTGACTAACAACAGAGAACCTGACCAACAACAGAGAACCTGACTAACAACAGAGAACCTGACTAACAACAGAGAACCTGACCAACAACAGAGAACCTGACTAACAACAGAGAACCTGACCAACAACAGAGAACCTGACTAACAACAGAGAACCTGACTAACAACAGAGAACCTGACCAACAACAGAGAACCTGACTAACAACAGAGAACCTGACTAACAACAGAGAACCTGACCAACAACAGAGAACCTGACCAACAACAGAGAACCTGACCAACAACAGAGAACCTGACCAACAACAGAGAACCTGACCAACAACAGAGAACCTGACAACAACAGAGAACCTGACCAACAACAGAGAACCTGACTAACAACAGAGAACCTGACCAACAACAGAGAACCTGACCAACAACAGAGAACCTGACCAACAACAGAGAACCTGACCAACAACAGAGAACCTGACCAACAACAGAGAACCTGACCAACAACAGAGAACCTGACCAACAACAGAGAACCTGACTAACAACAGAGAACCTGACCAACAACAGAGAACCTGACCAACAACAGAGAACCTGACCAACAACAGAGAACCTGACCAACAACAGAGAACCTGACCAACAACAGAGAACCTGACCAACAACAGAGAACCTGACCAACAACAGAGAACCTGACCAACAACAGAGAACCTGACTAACAACAGAGAACCTGACCAACAACAGAGAACCTGACCAACAACAGAGAACCTGACCAACAACAGAGAACCTGACCAACAACAGAGAACCTGACCAACAACAGAGAACCTGACCAACAACAGAGAACCTTGACCAACAACAGAGAACCTGACCAACAACAGAGAACCTGACCAACAACAGAGAACCTGACTAACAACAGAGAACCTGACTAACAACAGAGAACCTGACTAACAACAGAGAACCTGACCAACAACAGAGAACCTGACTAACAACAGAGAACCTGACCAACAACAGAGAACCTGACCAACAACAGAGAACCTGACCAACAACAGAGAACCTGACCAACAACAGAGAACCTGACTAACAACAGAGAACCTGACAACAACAGAGAACCTGACTAACAACAGAGAACCTGACTAACAACAGAGAACCTGACTAACAACAGAGAACCTGACCAACAACAGAGAACCTGACCAACAACAGAGAACCTGACCAACAACAGAGAACCTGACCAACAACAGAGAACCTGACTAACAACAGAGAACCTGACCAACAACAGAGAACCTGACCAACAACAGAGAACCTGACCAACAACAGAGAACCTGACCAACAACAGAGAACCTGACTAACAACAGAGAACCTGACCAACAACAGAGAACCTGACCAACAACAGAGAACCTGACCAACAACAGAGAACCTGACTAACAACAGAGAACCTGACCAACAACAGAGAACCTGACCAACAACAGAGAACCTGACCAACAACAGAGAACCTGACTAACAACAGAGAACCTGACTAACAACAGAGAACCTGACTAACAACAGAGAACCTGACTAACAACAGAGAACCTGACCAACAACAGAGAACCTGACCAACAACAGAGAACCTGACTAACAACAGAGAACCTGACCAACAACAGAGAACCTGACAACAACAGAGAACCTGACTAACAACAGAGAACCTGACCAACAACAGAGAACCTGACTAACAACAGAGAACCTGACCAACAACAGAGAACCTGACCAACAACAGAGAACCTGACTAACAACAGAGAACCTGACCAACAACAGAGAACCTGACAAACAACAGAGAACCTGACTAACAACAGAGAACCTGACCAACAACAGAGAACCTGACTAACAACAGAGAACCTGACTAACAACAGAGAACCTGACCAACAACAGAGAACCTGACTAACAACAGAGAACCTGACCAACAACAGAGAACCTGACCAACAACAGAGAACCTGACCAACAACAGAGAACCTGACCAACAACAGAGAACCTGACCAACAACAGAGAACCTGACTAACAACAGAGAACCTGACCAACAACAGAGAACCTGACCAACAACAGAGAACCTGACCAACAACAGAGAACCTGACCAACAACAGAGAACCTGACCAACAACAGAGAACCTGACTAACAACAGAGAACCTGACCAACAACAGAGAACCTGACCAACAACAGAGAACCTGACAACAACAGAGAACCTGACTAACAACAGAGAACCTGACCAACAACAGAGAACCTGACTAACAACAGAGAACCTGACCAACAACAGAGAACCTGACAACAACAGAGAACCTGACCAACAACAGAGAACCTGACCAACAACACAGAATCTGACTAACAACAGAAAACCGGATCAACGACAAAACGATAAACCACCCCGAAACGGAATACAATCCCATTGTTCTGCCAGCGAACGCCGCGACACTCGGGGGGGGGGTCTCGCCTCTTCGTGTGACATTTATTGGCTTTCTGCGAGCGCCTATTACGCGGCTACGCCAACAAGTTATCGTCGTCGAGAACGCGACGCTCTGCAGGTGCCGCTGACGACCTGACACGCGGTGTCATATTCATAACCGCCATTGTTCCGACGTCATGCAGCGACTGCTTGCGCCGTATTTAATCGACGCGCCGTTAATCAGCGTCAGCGACGCCCGGTCGTAATCACCCGCAGCAAATAACCCGTGCGACGTCCGCGGATGACTGATTGCCGGCGACGCCATTGTGTGACGTGGCCGCGCGTGACGGGTCACGTGACGAGGCGATTATCGCTCGTCTTTCTGTTTGTTTTACGGGCGGAGCTGCGCCGATGGTACAGCGCCGCAATTGTCCTGTCAATTTATTCAACGGTCGCTGGTCTTGTCACACGAAACGTGTGCGCGCATCTCGCAATGAAGCATTATACGCGTATTTATCTTTAATTAATATTCGTCGTTGCAGTGGTCGAGCCCATCTGGAACGGCACCGGCCAGGATTAAGATGTGATTGTTCGACACACATGTCTGACTTGTTGTATCCGGCGGTGTTGTTATAAACAAAGCTCCACGCGATACTATAATTGCTCATATCATTGTCCACATCGCCGCACTGTGGACGGAGACGATAGCGATTAACCTGACCAAACAGAGACCTGACCAACAACAGAGAACCTGACCAACAACAGAGAACCTGACTAACAACAGAGAACCTGACCAACAACAGAGAACCTGACCAACAACAGAGAACCTGACCAACAACAGAGAACCTGACCAACAACAGAGAACCTGACCAACAACAGAGAACCTGACCAACAACAGAGAACCTGACCAACAACAGAGAACCTGACCAACAACAGAGAACCTGACTAACAACAGAGAACCTGACCAACAACAGAGAACCTGACCAACAACAGAGAACCTGACCAACAACAGAGAACCTGACTAACAACAGAGAACCTGACCAACAACAGAGAACCTGACTAACAACAGAGAACCTGACCAACAACAGAGAACCTGACAACAACAGAGAACCTGACCAACAACAGAGAACCTGACCAACAACAGAGAACCTGACCAACAACAGAGAACCTGACTAACAACAGAGAACCTGACAACAACAGAGAACCTGACTAACAACAGAGAACCTGACTAACAACAGAGAACCTGACCAACAACAGAGAACCTGACCAACAACAGAGAACCTGACTAACAACAGAGAACCTGACTAACAACAGAGAACCTGACTAACAACAGAGAACCTGACCAACAACAGAGAACCTGACTAACAACAGAGAACCTGACTAACAACAGAGAACCTGACTAACAACAGAGAACCTGACCAACAACAGAGAACCTGACCAACAACAGAGAACCTGACCAACAACAGAGAACCTGACCAACAACAGAGAACCTGACCAACAACAGAGAACCTGACAACAACAGAGAACCTGATAACAACAGAGAACCTGACTAACAACAGAGAACCTGACCAACAACAGAGAACCTGACTAACAACAGAGAACCTGACCAACAACAGAGAACCTGACCAACAACAGAGAACCTGACCAACAACAGAGAACCTGACCAACAACAGAGAACCTGACCAACAACAGAGAACCTGACCAACAACAGAGAACCTGACTAACAACAGAGAACCTGACTAACAACAGAGAACCTGACTAACAACAGAGAACCTGACCAACAACAGAGAACCTGACCAACAACAGAGAACCTGACCAACAACAGAGAACCTGACCAACAACAGAGAACCTGACCAACAACAGAGAACCTGACTAACAACAGAGAACCTGACAACAACAGAGAACCTGACCAACAACAGAGAACCTGACTAACAACAGAGAACCTGACTAACAACAGAGAACCTGACTAACAACAGAGAACCTGACCAACAACAGAGAACCTGACCAACAACAGAGAACCTGACCAACAACAGAGAACCTGACTAACAACAGAGAACCTGACCAACAACAGAGAACCTGACTAACAACAGAGAACCTGACTAACAACAGAGAACCTGACCAACAACAGAGAACCTGACCAACAACAGAGAACCTGACCAACAACAGAGAACCTGACAAACAACAGAGAACCTGACTAACAACAGAGAACCTGGGGCCCAACAACAGAGAACCTGACTAACAACAGAGAACCTGACCAACAACAGAGAACCTGACAACAACAGAGAACCTGACTAACAACAGAGAACCTGACCAACAACAGAGAACCTGACTAACAACAGAGAACCTGACCAACAACAGAGAACCTGACTAACAACAGAGAACCTGACCAACAACAGAGAACCTGACCAACAACAGAGAACCTGACCAACAACAGAGAACCTGACCAACAACAGAGAACCTGACCAACAACAGAGAACCTGACCAACAACAGAGAACCTGACTAACAACAGAGAACCTGACCAACAACAGAGAACCTGACCAACAACAGAGAACCTGACCAACAACAGAGAACCTGACTAACAACAGAGAACCTGACCAACAACAGAGAACCTGACTAACAACAGAGAACCTGGGGCCCCCAAAAAACAGAGAACCTGACCAACAACAGAGAACCTGACCAACAACAGAGAACCTGACCAACAACAGAGAACCTGACTAACAACAGAGAACCTGACTAACAACAGAGAACCTGACTAACAACAGAGAACCTGACCAACAACAGAGAACCTGACCAACAACAGAGAACCTGACTAACAACAGAGAACCTGACTAACAACAGAGAACCTGACAACAACAGAGAACCTGACCAACAACAGAGAACCTGACCAACAACAGAGAACCTGACTAACAACAGAGAACCTGACTAACAACAGAGAACCTGACTAACAACAGAGAACCTGACCAACAACAGAGAACCTGACCAACAACAGAGAACCTGACCAACAACAGAGAACCTGACCAACAACAGAGAACCTGACCAACAACAGAGAACCTGACAACAACAGAGAACCTGACTAACAACAGAGAACCTGACTAACAACAGAGAACCTGACCAACAACAGAGAACCTGACCAACAACAGAGAACCTGACTAACAACAGAGAACCTGACTAACAACAGAGAACCTGACTAACAACAGAGAACCTGACCAACAACAGAGAACCTGACCAACAACAGAGAACCTGACCAACAACAGAGAACCTGACCAACAACAGAGAACCTGACCAACAACAGAGAACCTGACTAACAACAGAGAACCTGACTAACAACAGAGAACCTGACCAACAACAGAGAACCTGACTAACAACAGAGAACCTGACCAACAACAGAGAACCTGACCAACAACAGAGAACCTGACCAACAACAGAGAACCTGACCAACAACAGAGAACCTGACCAACAACAGAGAACCTGACCAACAACAGAGAACCTGACTAACAACAGAGAACCTGACTAACAACAGAGAACCTGACTAACAACAGAGAACCTGACCAACAACAGAGAACCTGACCAACAACAGAGAACCTGACCAACAACAGAGAACCTGACCAACAACAGAGAACCTGACCAACAACAGAGAACCTGACTAACAACAGAGAACCTGACCAACAACAGAGAACCTGACCAACAACAGAGAACCTGACTAACAACAGAGAACCTGACTAACAACAGAGAACCTGACTAACAACAGAGAACCTGACCAACAACAGAGAACCTGACCAACAACAGAGAACCTGACCAACAACAGAGAACCTGACTAACAACAGAGAACCTGACCAACAACAGAGAACCTGACTAACAACAGAGAACCTGACAACAACAGAGAACCTGACTAACAACAGAGAACCTGACCAACAACAGAGAACCTGACCAACAACAGAGAACCTGACAAAAAACAGAGAACCTGACTAAAACAGAGAACCTGACCAACAACAGAGAACCTGACTAACAACAGAGAACCTGACTAACAACAGAGAACCTGACCAACAACAGAGAACCTGACTAACAACAGAGAACCTGACTAACAACAGAGAACCTGACCAACAACAGAGAACCTGACTAACAACAGAGAACCTGACCAACAACAGAGAACCTGACTAACAACAGAGAACCTGACCAACAACAGAGAACCTGACCAACAACAGAGAACCTGACCAACAACAGAGAACCTGACCAACAACAGAGAACCTGACCAACAACAGAGAACCTGACTAACAACAGAGAACCTGACCAACAACAGAGAACCTGACCAACAACAGAGAACCTGACCAACAACAGAGAACCTGACTAACAACAGAGAACCTGACTAACAACAGAGAACCTGACTAACAACAGAGAACCTGACCAACAACAGAGAACCTGACCAACAACAGAGAACCTGACCAACAACAGAGAACCTGACCAACAACAGAGAACCTGACCAACAACAGAGAACCTGACCAACAACAGAGAACCTGACCAACAACAGAGAACCTGACCAACAACAGAGAACCTGACTAACAACAGAGAACCTGACCAACAACAGAGAACCTGACCAACAACAAAAACCCGACAACAACAGAAACCGACAACAAAAAAACTACCAAACCCGGGAAAAAGGGTACAACCCCGCCCGCCACGAACGCCGCGACACTCGGGGGGGGTGCCTCTTGGGAAATTTATTGGCTTTCGCGAGCGCCTATTTCGCGGCTACGCCAACTAGTTATCGTCGTCGAGAACGCGACGCCTGCAGGGCCGCTGACGACCTGACACGCGGTGTCATATTCATAACCGCCATTGTTCCGACGCTGCGACTGGTGCGCCGATTTAATCGACGCGCCGTTAATCAGCGTCAGCGACGCCCGGTCGTAATCACCCGCAGCAAATAACCCGTGCGACGTCCGCGGATGACTGATTGCCGGCGACGCCATTGTGTGACGTGGCCGCGCGTGACGGGGCACGTGACGAGGCGATTATCGCTCGTCTTTCTGTTTGTTTTACGGGCGGAGCTGCGCCGAAGGTACAGCGCCGCAATTGTCCTGTCAATTTATTCAACGGTCGCTGGTCTTGTCACACGAAACGTGTGCGCGCATCTCGCAATGAAGCATTATACGCGTATTTATCTTTAATTAATATTCGTCGTTGCAGTGGTCGAGCCCATCTGGAACGGCACCGGCCAGGATTAAGATGTGATTGTTCGACACACATGTCTGACTTGTTGTATCCGGCGGTGTTGTTATAAACAAAGCTCCACGCGATACTATAATTGCTCTTATCATTGTCCACATCGCCGCACTGTGGACGGAGACGATAGCGATTATAAAGTCGTTGGGTGTGACGGTGATAACAGCATAATTGTAGTCATTTATTAAATATAGAAACCATCAGGTTGAAATACTCTCTAGAACATGGGTTAGACCACAGTCATAGTGCAGGTGGGTTATAATATAAATAAAATTCTGCAACTGTATAATACAGTGTAATTTAAATCCCACGTTTGAAGGATAACCAAAAATCTCCGTGATTCATGCGGACAATTTGACCATTGTCTTTTCGGTGGCGCCACGACGAGAGCGCCAGATCGCCCACACATGAGCGCCACATGGCCCATACATGAGCGCCACATTGTCCACATATGAGCGCCACATGGCCCACACATGAGCGCCGCTTGTGACAATGCTTTTTAGCGTCACGGAAATCGGATGCTTAGTCCCGTTTACCGGGAATCCTCTCCCGTGTCCCCGTCAACAAAGGCGCGTGTGCCCGGCACGCCCGCTCAATAACGCACCTGTGTCGGCCAGCGAGAACCACGCACGTCGCAGATGTAATCGCACAGCAATTTGAGTTAATTTGTCCCGGCAATTAGGACGATTACATTTCGAGTGTTTTGTCCGAGTGCGATTGTCTGACCGAGTGTTGCGCCATTACGCGTGGCGTGCACTCGACCGTGAAGATCGCGGATCGCTCGCGCGGCCCTTGTCCGAGGGCAATGAACCGTGACGCCATCCCGTAGTTACGATTACCGCGTTGTCCTGCCCGGAGCAGAAGGCGGTGCTGGTCGTGGATGCTCGGGTATAGTCGTGGTGCAAAATAAGCTTTAGTTTGTAAACAGAATTGTTTAGCACGCGTGATATTTAAGGTCTGCCCTTTCTCACCGTCATTTACTTAAGCAGTTGCATTAGCTTCCAGTTGTAAATCGAATTAAATTGTAAGTGGCTACTGTTTAAATGCCGTTCTCTTTCTACTCAACAACATACATACTTTGTTAATCTGCTACATTTCTCTGATATCTAGCCCCCTTAGATCACCCGTTTCCAAATAACATGTCGTTCCTAAAACTTAGCCCAATATTGGCAAACATGCTTTCTCTGTAGCTGCGCTACACTATGGAATCAACTCTCTGTTACAATGAAATCTTCTTAAACTGTAGCCACCTTTCGTGAAATCTTAAAACATATTTGTTTGATATTGCTTTTCCACAATAAATTTTCGGCGGTTCCACGCTCCAATGATGATGTTTGCCTGTCCCCTTTATAATTTCACCAAATGATTCTGTTTGTTGCGCATCTAAGCTTGAATTTTTAATAGACGCGATTGAAGTGTTACAATTATTGTTATAAAGTGGATGTGAAATTGAGAACACTGCATAAGGCGTAGCCTGGGGGGAAACGGAGAGTGCACCAGTTAGGAGAGTGCGTTGGGTGTGGGAGCAAGAATGAGGTCGTCTGGAATGAGAATCTGTTTATTATTAGCATCTGTTCAATTGGTTTGTATCACGGAGTTACATACATGTATGTCAGTCAGTGTTGTGTATATACTTTTATAAAATACACCAAATACACAGAAGGAGCAAACTAATGTATAGTAAAACGTGTCTGTTATAAATACATCACTATCTATCATTAAACTGATATATTATAAATACACTAATATTGAATAGATTACTTAGATGAAAATTATTAAATAAGTTAAACAAAGGAATAAATTTAAAAAATCTCTGTGTGTGAGTGTGTGTGTGTGTGTGTGTGTGTGTGTGTGTGTGTGTGTGTGTGTGTGTGTGTGTGTGTGTGTACAATGACGTTTAATTTTTAGTTGAAGTACTCCTGCCTTCCAACATTTCAAATTTGTTGGTGTTGTTCTGCTATCTGGTGTCTACGATTTGTTGGTATTGTTCTGCTATCTGGTGTCTACAATTTGTTGGTGTTGTTCTGCTATCTGGTGTCTACAATTTGTTGGTATTGTTCTGCTATCTGGCGTCTACAATTTGTTGGTATTGTTCTGCTATCTGGTGTCTACAATTTGTTGGTATTGTTCTGCTATCTGGTGTCAACAATTTGTTGGTGTTGTTCTGCTATCTGGTGTCTACAATTTGTTGGTATTGTTCTGCTATCTGGTGTCTACAATTTGTTGGTATTGTTCTGCTATCTGGGTCTACAATTTGTTGGTTTGTTCTCTACTGGTGTCTACAATTTGTTGGTATTGTTCTGCTATCTGGTGTCTACAATTTGTTGGTATTGTTCTGCTATCTGGTGTCTACAATTTGTTGGTATTGTTCTGCTATCTGGTGTCTACAATTTGTTGGTATTGTTCTGCTATCTGGTGTCTACAATTTGTTGGTATTGTTCTGCTATCTGGTGTCTACAATTTGTTGGTTTGTTCTCTACTGGTGTCTACAATTTGTTGGTTTGTTCTGCTATCTGGTGTCTACATTTGTTGGTATTGTTCTGCTATCTGGTGTCTACAATTTGTTGGTTTGTTCTCTACTGGGTCTACAATTTGTTGGTATTGTTCTGCTATCTGGTGTCTACATTTGTTGGTTTGTTCTCTACTGGTGTCAACAATTTGTTGGTATTGTTCTGCTATCTGGTGTCTACAATTTGTTGGTATTGTTCTGCTATCTGGTGTCAACAATTTGTTGGTATTGTTCTGCTATCTGGTGTCTACAATTTGTTGGTATTGTTCTGCTATCTGGGTCTACAATTTGTTGGTTTGTTCTGCTATCTGGTGTCTACGATTTTTGGTATTGTTCTGCTATCTGGTGTCTACAATTTGTTGGTTTGTTCTGCTATCTGGTGTCTACAATTTGTTGGTGTTGTTCTGCTATCTGGTGTCTACAATTTGTTGGTTTGTTCTGCTATCTGGGTCTACAATTTGTTGGTATTGTTCTGCTATTGGGTCTACAATTTGTTGGTTTGTTCTGCTATCTGGTGTCTACAATTTGTTGGTTTGTTCTCTACGGGTGTCAACAATTTGTTGGTTTGTTCTGCTATCGGGTGTCTACAATTTGTTGGTTTGTTCTGCTATCTGGGTCTACAATTTGTTGGTATTGTTCTGCTATCTGGGTCTACAATTTGTTGGTTTGTTCTGCTATCTGGTGTTACAATTTGTTGGTGTTGTTCTCTACCGGGTGTCTACAATTTGTTGGTATTGTTCTGCTATCTGGTGTCTACATTTGTTGGTTTGTTCTGCTATCTGGTGTCTACAATTTGTTGGTATTGTTCTGCTATCGGGTGTCTACAATTTGTTGGTTTGTTCGCTATCTGGTGTTTCAATTTGTTGGGTTGTTTACTACCTGGTGTCTAAAATTTTGTTGGTATTTTTCTTATCTGGGTTTAAAATTTTGTTGGTATTTTCTCACTGGGTCTACAATTTTTGGGTTTGTTTCTATTTTTTAAATTTGTTGGTTTGTTCCTATCTTGTCTACAATTTTTTGGGTATTGTTCTGCTATTGGGTTTACAATTTGTTGGTATTGTTCTGCTATCTGGTGTCTACAATTTGTTGGTGTTGTTCTGCTATCTGGTGTCTACAATTTGTTGGTATTGTTCTGCTATCTGGTGTCTACAATTTGTTGGTATTGTTCTGCTATCTGGTGTCTACAATTTGTTGGTGTTGTTCTGCTATCTGGTGTCTACAATTTGTTGGTATTGTTCTGCTATCTGGTGTCTACAATTTGTTGGTATTGTTCTGCTATCTGGTGTCTACAATTTGTTGGTATTGTTCTGCTATCTGGTGTCTACGATTTGTTGGTATTGTTCTGCTATCTGGTGTCAACAATTTGTTGGTATTGTTCTGCTATCTGGTGTCTACAATTTGTTGGTATTGTTCTGCTATCTGGTGTCAACAATTTGTTGGTGTTGTTCTGCTATCTGGTGTCTACAATTTGTTGGTATTGTTCTGCTATCGGGGCCCGTTTTTTTTTACCAATTTGTTGGTTTGTTCTGCTATCGGTGTCTACATTTGTTGGTATTGTTTTTTGGGCTTTTTTTTTTCTGGGTTTTTTTTTTTTCTTTTTGGTTTCTACAATTTGTTGGTATTGTTCTGCTATCTGGTGTCTACAATTTGTTGGTGTTGTTCTGCTATCTGGTGTCTACAATTTGTTGGTATTGTTCTGCTATCTGGTGTCTACAATTTGTTGGTATTGTTCTGCTATCTGGTGTCTACAATTTGTTGGTGTTGTTCTGCTATCTGGTGTCTACAATTTGTTGGTTTGTTCTGCTATCTGGGTCTACAATTTGTTGGTTTGTTCTGCTATCTGGGTCTACAATTTGTTGGTTTGTTCTGCTATCTGGTGTCTACAATTTGTTGGTTTGTTCTCTACTGGGTCTACAATTTGTTGGTGTTGTTCTCTACTGGGTCTACAATTTGTTGGTATTGTTCTGCTATCTGGTGTCTACAATTTGTTGGTGTTGTTCTCTACTGGTGTCTACAATTTTTTGGTTTGTTCTGCTATCTGGTGTCTACAATTTGTTGGTATTGTTCTGCTATTTGGTCTACAATTTGTTGGTATTGTTCTGCTATCGGGTGTCTACAATTTGTTGGTTTGTTCTCTACCTGGTGTCTACAATTTGTTGGTGTTGTTCTGCTATCTGGGTCTACAATTTGTTGGTTTGTTCTGCTATCGGGTGTCTACAATTTGTTGGTTTGTTCTCTACCGGGTGTCTACAATTTGTTGGTATTGTTCTGCTATCTGGTGTCTACAATTTGTTGGTGTTGTTCTACTACCTGGTGTCTACAATTTGTTGGTATTGTTCTGCTATCTGGTGTCTACAATTTGTTGGTTTGTTCTGCTATCTGGTGTCTACAATTTGTTGGTTTGTTCTCTACTGGTGTCTACAATTTGTTGGTATTGTTCTCTACTGGTGTCTACAATTTGTTGGTTTGTTCTGCTATCTGGTGTCACATTTGTTGGTATTGTTCTGCTATCTGGTGTCTACAATTTGTTGGTATTGTTCTGCTATCTGGTGTCTACAATTTGTTGGTGTTGTTCTGCTATCTGGTGTCTACATTTGTTGGTATTGTTCTGCTATCTGGTGTCTACAATTTGTTGGTATTGTTCTGCTATCTGGTGTCTACAATTTGTTGGTGTTGTTCTGCTATCTGGTGTCTACGATTTGTTGGTATTGTTCTGCTATCTGGTGTCTACAATTTGTTGGTTTGTTCTCTACCGGGTGTCTACAATTTGTTGGTTTGTTCTCTACCTGGTGTCTACAATTTGTTGGTGTTGTTCTGCTATCTGGTGTCTACAATTTGTTGGTTTGTTCTCTACTGGTGTCTACAATTTGTTGGTATTGTTCTGCTATCTGGTGTCTACAATTTGTTGGTGTTGTTCTGCTATCTGGTGTCTACGATTTGTTGGTATTGTTCTGCTATCTGGTGTCTACAATTTGTTGGTATTGTTCTGCTATCTGGTGTCTACATTTGTTGGTGTTGTTTTTATCTGGTGTCTACAATTTGTTGGTATTGTTCTGCTATCTGGTGTCTACAATTTGTTGGTGTTGTTCTGCTATCTGGTGTCTACAATTTGTTGGTGTTGTTCTGCTATCTGGTGTCTACGATTTGTTGGTATTGTTCTGCTATATTGGGTCTACAATTTGTTGGTATTGTTCTGCTATCTGGGTCTACAATTTGTTGGTTTTTCTCTACCTGGTGTCTACAATTTGTTGGTATTTTTCTGCTATTGGGTCTACAATTTGTTGGTGTTGTTCTGCTATCTGTGGTCTACAATTTGTTGGTATTGTTCTGCTATCTGGTGTCTACAATTTGTTGGTGTTGTTCTGCTATCTGGTGTCTACAATTTGTTGGTATTGTTCTGCTATTTGGGTCTACAATTTGTTGGTATTGTTCTGCTATCTGGTGTCTACAATTTGTTGGTGTTATTCTACTACCTGGTGTCTACAATTTGTTGGTATTGTCCTGCTATATGGTGTCTACAATTTGTTGGTATTGTTCTGCTATCTGGTGTCAACAATTTGTTGGTATTGTTCTGCTATATGGTGTCTACAATTTGTTGGTATTGTTCTGCTATCTGGTGTCTACAATTTGTTGGTATTGTTCTGCTATCTGGTGTCTACAATTTGTTGGTATTGTTCTGCTATCTGGTGTCTACAATTTGTTGGTGTTGTTCTGCTATCTGGTGTCTACAATTTGTTGGTATTGTTCTGCTATCTGGTGTCAACAATTTGTTGGTGTTGTTCTGCTATCTGGTGTCACATTTGTTGGTTTGTTCTGCTATCTGGTGTCTACAATTTGTTGGTATTGTTCTGCTATCTGGTGTCTACAATTTGTTGGTTTGTTCTGCTATCTGGTGTCTACAATTTGTTGGTATTGTTCTGCTATCTGGTGTCTACAATTTGTTGGTATTGTTCTGCTATCTGGCGTCTACAATTTGTTGGTTTGTTCTGCTATCTGGTGTCTACAATTTGTTGGTATTGTTCTGCTATCTGGTGTCTACAATTTGTTGGTGTTGTTCTGCTATCTGGTGTCTACAATTTGTTGGTATTGTTCTGCTATCTGGTGTCTACAATTTGTTGGTATTGTTCTGCTATCTGGTGTCAACAATTTGTTGGTGTTGTTCTGCTATCTGGTGTCTACGATTTGTTGGTATTGTTCTGCTATCTGGTGTCTACAATTTGTTGGTGTTGTTCTACTACCTGGTGTCTACAATTTGTTGGTGTTGTTTTTATTTTTACCTGGTGTCTACAATTTGTTGGTATTGTTCTGCTATCTGGTGTCTACAATTTGTTGGTTTGTTCTGCTATCTGGTGTCTACAATTTGTTGGTATTGTTCTGCTATCTGGTGTCTACAATTTGTTGGTGTTGTTCTGCTATCTGGTGTCTACAATTTGTTGGTATTGTTCTGCTATCTGGTGTCTACAATTTGTTGGTATTGTTCTGCTATCTGGTGTCTACAATTTGTTGGTGTTGTTCTGCTATCTGGTGTCTACAATTTGTTGGTATTGTTCTGCTATCTGGTGTCTACAATTTGTTGGTATTGTTCTGCTATCTGGTGTCTACAATTTGTTGGTGTTGTTCTGCTATCTGGTGTCTACGATTTGTTGGTATTGTTCTGCTATATTGTGTCTACAATTTGTTGGTATTGTTCTGCTATCTGGTGTCTACAATTTGTTGGTGTTATTCTACTACCTGGTGTCTACAATTTGTTGGTATTGTCCTGCTATATGGTGTCTACAATTTGTTGGTGTTGTTCTGCTATCTGTGGTCTACAATTTGTTGGTATTGTTCTGCTATCTGGTGTCTACAATTTGTTGGTGTTGTTCTGCTATCTGGTGTCTACAATTTGTTGGTATTGTTCTGCTATCTGTGGTCTACAATTTGTTGGTATTGTTCTGCTATCTGGGTCTACAATTTGTTGGTGTTGTTCTCTACCTGGTGTCTACAATTTGTTGGTTTGTTCTGCTATTGGTGTCTACAATTTGTTGGTATTGTTCTGCTATCGGTGTCAACAATTTGTTGGTTTGTTCTGCTATTGGTGTCTACAATTTGTTGGTTTGTTCTGCTATCTGGTGTCTACAATTTGTTGGTATTGTTCTGCTATCTGGTGTCTACAATTTGTTGGTATTGTTCTGCTATCTGGTGTCTACAATTTGTTGGTATTGTTCTGCTATCTGGTGTCTACAATTTGTTGGTATTGTTCTGCTATCTGGTGTCACAATTTGTTGGTTTGTTCTGCTATCTGGGTCTACATTTGTTGGTATTGTTCTGCTATCTGGTGTCTACAATTTGTTGGTATTGTTCTGCTATCTGGTGTCTACAATTTGTTGGTTTGTTCTGCTATCTGGTGTCTACAATTTGTTGGTATTGTTCTGCTATCTGGCGTCTACAATTTGTTGGTATTGTTCTGCTATCTGGTGTCTACAATTTGTTGGTATTGTTCTGCTATCTGGTGTCTACAATTTGTTGGTATTGTTCTGCTATCTGGTGTCTACAATTTGTTGGTGTTGTTCTGCTATCTGGTGTCTACAATTTGTTGGTATTGTTCTGCTATCTGGTGTCAACAATTTGTTGGTGTTGTTCTGCTATCTGGTGTCTACGATTTGTTGGTATTGTTCTGCTATATTGTGTCTACGATTTGTTGGTATTGTTCTGCTATCTGGTGTCAACAATTTGTTGGTGTTGTTCTGCTATCTGGTGTCTACGATTTGTTGGTATTGTTCTGCTATATTGTGTCTACAATTTGTTGGTATTGTTCTGCTATCTGGTGTCTACAATTTTTGGTGTTGTTCTGCTATCTGGTGTCTACGATTTGTTGGTATTGTTCTGCTATTGGTGTCTACAATTTGTTGGTATTGTTCTGCTATCTGGTGTCTACAATTTGTTGGTGTTGTTCTGCTATCTGGTGTCTACAATTTGTTGGTATTGTTCTGCTATCTGGTGTCTACAATTTGTTGGTATTGTTCTGCTATCTGGTGTCTACAATTTGTTGGTGTTGTTCTGCTATCTGGGTCTACAATTTGTTGGTATTGTTCTGCTATCTGGTGTCTACAATTTGTTGGTTTGTTCTGCTATCTGGTGTCTACAATTTGTTTTTTTTCTGCTATCTGGGTCTACAATTTGTTGGTATTGTTCTGCTATCTGGTGTCTACAATTTGTTGGTGTTGTTCTGCTATCTGGTGTCTACAATTTGTTGGTATTGTTCTGCTATCTGGTGTCTACAATTTGTTGGTATTGTTCTGCTATCTGGTGTCTACAATTTGTTGGTATTGTTCTGCTATCTGGTGTCTACAATTTGTTGGTGTTGTTCTGCTATCTGGTGTCTACAATTTGTTGGTATTGTTCTGCTATCTGGTGTCTACAATTTGTTGGTATTGTTCTGCTATCTGGTGTCTACAATTTGTTGGTGTTGTTCTGCTATCTGGTGTCTACAATTTGTTGGTGTTGTTCTGCTATCTGGTGTCTACAATTTGTTGGTATTGTTCTGCTATCTGGTGTCTACAATTTGTTGGTGTTGTTCTGCTATCTGGTGTCTACAATTTGTTGGTGTTGTTCTGCTATCTGGTGTCTACAATTTGTTGGTATTGTTCTGCTATCTGGTGTCTACAATTTGTTGGTATTGTTCTGCTATCTGGTGTCTACAATTTGTTGGTATTGTTCTGCTATCTGGTGTCTACAATTTGTTGGTATTGTTCTGCTATCTGGTGTCTACAATTTGTTGGTATTGTTCTGCTATCTGGTGTCTACAATTTGTTGGTATTGTTCTGCTATCTGTGGTCTACAATTTGTTGGTATTGTTCTGCTATCTGGGTCTACAATTTGTTGGTTTGTTCTGCTATCTGGTGTCTACAATTTGTTGGTTTGTTCTGCTATCTGGTGTCTACAATTTGTTGGTATTGTTCTGCTATCTGGTGTCTACAATTTGTTGGTTTGTTCTGCTATCTGGTGTCTACAATTTGTTGGTATTGTTCTGCTATCTGGTGTCTACAATTTGTTGGTATTGTTCTGCTATCTGGTGTCTACAATTTGTTGGTATTGTTCTGCTATCTGGTGTCTACAATTTGTTGGTTTGTTCTCTATCTTTTTAAAGGGGCCCCTTTTTTTACAATTTTTTGGGGTTTGTTTCACTGGGTCTAAATGTTTACCAGGTTTTTTTTGGGGGAAAAGTGTCCTTTTGTTTTACCCCCCGGCAAAATTTTTTGTCAATACCGTAATTTAAAAATGCCGCTGGATGTAATTTCGCGGAAATTTTATCAAGATTATTCGTTTTTATTAACTGAGTTATAAGAATCCAATACAATTATTTATTG
>JAODUO010000703.1:152500-160000 GCA_025642075.2 Ridgeia piscesae
ACAACGATTCACATAGTACATGGTTCTATGGTTCATATCGCTTTTTCGTATGTCTTAAACATTTGCATTCAAGCATGTCTTTAAAACACATATCCTTCTGCACAATGTGTACTTACGATTACTATTCACTTGACAAAGCCTTCCGCCACCGTGACGTCACATCCGTTGATATGGTGCTATATAAGTTGCACCACAGTATTGAACAGTGCGAAACAAATGCAAGAACCCAATTTAGATGGAAACGCTTCAACGACTGCATATAATATGTTATACAATGTAGGTGCGCTTAATCTTCCGCTAAAATTCCACCAGCACGCGTGCTTGCTCGCCTGGCGCGTTTGGTGAGAAGACGGAATATTGTACACCGGCGTCAAGTTAGCCAGGCTTCGACAAATGGCATTGTGCCGATGTTTTCAAGCTGTATTTTGTAATCATATTCATATAGCATTTGTGAAACTAAATTTAAGGCTGCTACATACAACACATTTAGACCATTTATACTCGTTCACAGAATAGCCGTTTCAAAATGCTCTTGACAAGAAACACGACGATTTCTCGACGTTAACGGCCGGCAAAAAAGTACCAAGGCAAGCTTTTCCATGAAAAATAAGTTTTGACTTTTGGTCAGGATGTTTTAGCGAAACATGCGGTACTTTAAATACGAATCGTCACGTGCACTAACATTGAATTCTAGTACGTGACTTCGCATGTTGGCAGTATTTTTCATTTTTGATGCATATGACGAATGGTGTTGACTCGTGACTCGAAGTCGCTTGTTGTTAATGTTGTTGATCGCGATGAGATTTTACAGCGCAGCGACAAGTGATCTCTGAAGGTGTTCTATACAAGTAATAATTTTGTTGCAGTACTTTGCTGTGACGTCAGCTTCACCGTGCGAAACAACGCAACCAGTCGACGGCTGTATCAGCCACTCCGAAGCACCAGTTAGAGCTATCCATACTTCCCTTCAAAGCAACCCATTTGGAACGAATTGTTCGATTATAGCAGCACCATAAGTTAACACGTCGTCGACTAATTAGAACACACTGCTGCGACTGTTTTTGCAGCATCAGCCGACATATTATAACTTGCCCTATCGTAGAACATACATGTACACGCTTAGTTTCTCTTATTAATAACAGAAATTCGTTGATTTTTATTAAGTTTGAAGTATTTCAGGGTAGTTCCGACTCGCCAGTATTGATGTCGCATGTTTCCTCCGTCCATTGTACCGAACACGTGCGCCCCCGGGTGGTCAGTACACGAGTTCGGAGCCCCACGGCCTGTAAGGTTTCACGGACGCCGGGCCTAGACCAGAGGAGGGTCCAAGGTTGTAATGTCCGCCAGATGGCGACAACATCGGCATGGAGTTCATGTTGAGCGAGATGGGGTACTGCGTGTGTATCTGCGTGTGTATCTGCGGTAGTCCGGGTAACGTGACCGACGTTGCCATGGGCGACGCCGACGACACGGTTGAGTTGACGCACGACACCTGCGGAGGCGCAACCGCTGTGGCACTTCCGGTCGATGGAATGCGCATGTTTTGCGGCGACGACATCATGTTTCTGTTGCTGCTGCTGTCCACATGACTGTGGTGGTGCGCCACCATGCGGCCACTATCTGCATAACATGACAGTCCGTTGGCGTGTGACGTAATAGCAAGCTGGTCGCCCTGACTGCCGGGCAATATGGACGACGCGTGACCAACTAGCGTTCCGACGGCGCCCCCAGGGGCGCTGCAGTATTGCGAGTTCAAGTTGTGATGCGACGTCATCGTCACGTGATTCCACGACGCGTTCTGAAAGCCGGCTTTAGTGGCGACCTCTCGCTGCGCGGAGTAGCACTGCAGGTGGCTGAGGAGGCGCAGGCGCAGAGGGTCCTGGATGTCCATGCCTTCCACCGTGACGAGATAGCGCGCAACTTCCGCCGCGCACTCCCGGAAGCCGACACTTCGGTAGTCCATCGCAAGAGCTGCCGTGTCGAGATTGTATCCACTGAGGCCAGCTGCAAGACAAACGCACATCGGCCGTCAGAAAATAGGTATTCCCCACCAGCGAGCATACAACGCAACGCAACGCAACGCAACGCAACGCAACGCAACGCAACGCAACGCAACGCAACGCAACGCAACGCAACGCAACGCAACGCAACGCAACGCAACGCAACGCAACGCAACGCAACGCAACGCAACGCAACGCAACGCAACGCAACGCAACGCAACGCAACGCAACGCAACGCAACGCAACGCAACGCAACGCAACGCAACGCAACGCAACGCAACGCAACGCAACGCAACGCAACGCAACGCAACGCAACGCAACGCAACGCAACGCAACGCAACGCAATGCAACTTTCTTCATACCTGTAAGGGCATTTACATTGTCGTTTACATTGTAGTGCAATTACAATGCTGTCTATATTGTATTTTTGTATTTATTCACTGTGCTGACAAAACATCCATGAACAGAGACACGAAGCCGTGGATATCGACATCGTCGGTGTCACACTATTCATTAGAATATGTGTCAGTTATTAAGTTGCCAGGAATTGTCGACACCCAGCAGGCACATGTGGTACGTGACGATCTAAGGTGGTGACCTTTGTCGGGAGGAAGGGTGGTGAACGCGGACAGTGAATATGGTGATGACATTACTAAAAGACCAGCAGGCCTATCAATAATTCACTAGAATATAAATATTTTCGCTTTTGCGACAGGATAAACATGTTGTAGAGTTGCTTGAAAGTTGGCGGTGAAACTACATGGGAAAACAGCGAAAACTACCAACGTTACAACTTCGTTATCCCAACCACCAATAGATGAAACGCGAAATAACTCGGCAGCGGTGAACGAAACGGCCATAAATCAAGAACCCACGGCGAATGTTGCTTTTTCGTTCGCGGCGCGCGCTTTCCAACGCTAAACGTACATAGGAAATGCCAAACAGATGAGGAAAAATGAACCCCAGCTGCTGACGGTATATTAAACCCGTTCCTTGTCAGCGGATAGAACTTTCAAATGTGAATTATTGCACAGTTTCTCCTGCGGCCAAAGTATTTACGAAATGTTACATAGGACGCCGCGTAACAGATAGTGCTCCAGTAAAACTGAGGCAACGTTTGGACAACGATACGCAACAGTGAAGAAACGTCGTACATAGGTGTGTGTGTGTGTGTGTGTGTGTGTTGTTGTGTTGTGTGTGTGTGTGTGTGTGTGTGTGTGTGTGTGTGTGTGTGTGTGTGTGTGTGTGTGTGTGTGTTGTGTGTTTGTGTGTGTGTTTGTTGTGTGTTTGTTGTGTGTTGTTGTTTTGTGTGTTGTGTGTGTGTGTTTGTGTTGTTTGTTGTGTGTTGTGTGTGTGTTTTGTTTGTGTGTTTGTGTGTGGTGTTTGTGTGTTGTGTGTGTTTGTGTTGTGTGTGTTGTTTTGTGTGTGTGTTGTTGTGTGTGTGTGTGTGTTGTGTGTGTGTGTGTTGTGTGTGTGTGTGTGTGTGTGTTTGTGTGTGTGTGTGTGTGTGTGTGTGTGTGTGTGTGTGTGTGTGTGTGTGTGTGTGTGTGTGTGTGTGTGTGCGTGTGTAGTGATGTGTGATGTGATTGTGTAGTTGTGTGTGTAAGTCTGTGTCAAATACAATTAGGCATATGACATGATCCGTGCGTGCGTGCAAACAGATGTGTGTGAAGCTAACAGATATATTGATTAGCACTTAGTCAAAGAAAATCCATGTACAAATAACATTAGGCATATGACAATGATATACCAGTCTGCTAGCAAACAAGATGTCTCGGCGAACTAACAGACATATCTGCAAATACCCGTACGAATCAAAGAGTAACTATTACAGTAACTTGTATTAGTGAAATCTCTAATCAATCAGTATGTCATTGCACTGCGTCTTTGCAAGGACAATTAAGTAAACAAGAATCAAAAACATATACACAAAAATCGAACACCGAAACTCATGGAAGTATTTCTAACACGGATCCGCCGAATATATCCTTGTGTTTTACATGACGATATAATCGTTACAAACCACAGTAAGCCCACCAGAACATGGCTGCGGCTTCGTACAGCTTCCACGAGAGTGTGGCAGTTATGATCGATTTTCGACCAAAAGACGACGCGGCAGCTCGTCTGTCAAGTCGCATGGCGCAGGAGTTTCGACAAATCTCACCGCGACTGTTTTTGCGAGACCTGCGTGCGACGAGAGCGAACAACTGACGCCGGGACCTCGCAGGACGCGGGAGGGAGGATGAAGGAGGTGATGAATGGACGAGGAAGCGTGAGAACGGACGGCGAGACGCGATAGCGCGATAAAACAACGTTGACAGGCGGCACAAGGAAGCGGCAGCTGCGCCCGCCTTCCACGGATACGGTTTCGTCGGCTGGGAGGGACTGGCACCGGTCCCCGCTCGCTACGGGGGCAGGGTAAGCACCGTTTGGGAAGGCGATCGTTTATGAATGGTAATTACCTCTGATGGTTGCTTAATTCGCTCGACACACGTAGGCAATTCATAACCCTCGCTCATAACCATGTTTAATTGTTTGTATTGTCATATATTTTCAACCATAGTCAGATTAAAAGTTGCCTATATGATGGGTGAGGTAACTATACTTACTATTTATTCTGTAAAAATTCAAAGATAATATATAATTTTATTAATGAGATAAACGCAAGTTTATAAAGCAAATAGTAAAAAAGCTAGAGCGACGAAGTAGCCGTTTCAAGACCACTGACTTGGTTCAGGAAACGGTTTTGAGCAGGTCGACTCAGAGACCATCGGTGGCCTGTAGATGTGGCTTCAAGTTCAACATTTGTATTGAATAACGCGGCGAATCTTAATTCACATAACTAGGTAGGCTGAAAATGAACCATGGCCCAGTTTTGGTCTTTGCAGTTCACACAAATATTGTATTCTGTTAAATAAATCCTTCTTTTTTGTGATACTACAGTTTACTTAAAGTGACAACCGCCGTGACACCATACACTGCTTTCTCTACAAAGATTGAACTTTTATTACCAAGATAAATTTGACTATTTTCTAGTTTTTGCATCAGTACGGCCTCAGTATGGTTTGTTCGCCATGTGTCGAGTTCCATTACAACAAATAGACAGTACGACGTCTTGTTTATCGTTGTTTTATGCCAAATATTTGTAATACGACGACGAATGAGAGTGAATGCATAGCTAAGACGTCACAGCTATCCATATTTACACTTCAAAGAGTGTATTACTCGAAGATTTATGTTCGCTGCGAAGAGTACAGTTTTGCCGTTCTCAAGAATGTGTTATGTGTGAAGTGACGTCATGAAAGGAATGAACAGTTACTTCCGCTACGGTAGTTATTTGCAGTTCTGTCAGTCTTGATTACAGTGCAGTGTTAGCGGAATTATATATCATAACACGTTATTTTAGAAATAGAAGTAGTTCCTAGGCCCATATTGTCTCATTAACTTATACAGAAGAGTATTCATTTTTGGATCGCGTAGACTATGTTCAGGAAATTTCGGAAGTGAAACAATTAAGATCGTTTAAGCAGGATAATGTTTTTCTTTCTTTATCCCTGTGTAAGATGTCTTCGTCTCCGGCTCTTACAACCTTTCCCCCCTCCCACCCCACCCTTTTCTCCACTCCCCTTTCACATTTTACTCGAGTCATTCAACTGCACTGATTACATCGGTGCACGAATACATTACACATGCGACTAGGGACTAATTTGTAGCGCGGAGTTCCCCGATAAAACGTTATCACAAGCCACGTACGCACAAGACAAACACAAAGTCGACGGGCGAATCTGAAAGGGGGCGAAACAACATTGGCCGTGGACCACCCTACGCCCAGCACCTCTCCCTTCTCGGTGCGCGGTAGTCGGCCACCCGGGTCGGGATAATGAGCGACAGGCGGGCAGCGGCAGGGGGCTTGAGCGCGGGTATTACCCGACTTACACCTGCTCGGAAACCTGTCACCGAGTCGGGCCATGTGCTAGCAATCACCCGCGGAACGCAGCCCGCTGAGGCCAACTTTCCCACAGCGATAAGCCGGGCGGCGGGCGGGGTGTCGGGGTGGGATTGCGGATGGGGTTGCGGGATCGGGGTACGGGAATGGGGTGCTGTAACGATCGCGTTGACAGCCGTCGTTATTGTGTCAAACGAACACGTCGTCAGCTGCCTGCCCGCGACATCATCGGGAAGAGCTTCGTGGACTGCGTCGATACGAGGCAGTTGCAACACAAGTTTTATTGTTGGTAATAATATTTTTATTACCAACAATTTTATTACCAACAATAATGTATTATTGTTGGTAATCATAAAAATAGTAATAATAATATGAAGAAGAAAAATCACAAGGAAAAAGTAACAAAAAAATAGAAGAATAAGAAGAAGAAGAACAACAAGAAGAAGAACAGATTAAGGCAAGAACAAGAATCAGAACAAGAACAAGAGCCAGAAATAGAAGAAGAAGAAGAAGAACGAATTAAGGCAAGAACAAGAATCAGAACAAGAACAAGAGCAAGAAATAGAAGAACAAGAAGATGAACGAATTAAGGCAAGAACAAGAATCAGAACAAGAACAAGAGCAAGAAATAGAAGAAGAAGAAGAACGAATTAAGGCAAGAACAAGAACAAGAACAAGAACCAAAACAAGAACAAGAGCAAGAACTAGAAGAACAAGAAGATGAACGAATTAAGGCAAGAACAAGAACCAGAACAAGAACAAGAGCAAGAAATAGAAGAACAAGAAGAAGAACGAATTAAGGCAAGAACAAGAACCAGAACAAGAACAAGAACAAGAACAAATACTAGAAGAACAAGAAGAAGAACGAATTAAGACAAGAACAAGATCCAAAACAAGAACAAGAGCAAGAACAATAACTAGCACAAGAGCAAGAACCAGAAGAACAAGAAGACGACGACGAAGAAGAATCATCCACAGAAACCACACTCAAAGGCACATCAAGACAAACGAGACATACACGGCGTCGGTGCGTGTACGAGTCCATTAAACACAGCCCCCATTAGTTGGCGTTTAATTTATGATGGAGATATTTTTCCAAAAAAAAACTGCGTAATTATACACGTTGTCATCGCTCAACGACCGCCGACATCAGGCCAGCGGCGAGGACGGCCGTCTTGTTAGCCCTCGAGAAACAACGGCCGGCGTGTGATAGATGCGAGCGCGACTCATGGGAACCTCGCGAGACAAAGCGATACCAGCGCAACTCGTATAATAACTCTATATATATCTGCCGCTTGGGCGAACATTGTGAAAGGACAGCGACGCGGCGACGGACTAGAACTGCGCCGGGACACGGGACACGGGCGACAGCTGTGTTGTCCCAAGCCGGCGACACGACGCACAATGGACACGTCGCAATGTCGGGTTTGTGTCCGGAGTGATGGATGTACGAGAAGCGTACGACCGGCGTCGACGGGGGAGATTTGAGAGAGCGAACAAACGCGGGCCATCGATGACAAGCGTCGTCATTGTAGTGGACGTGGGAAAGTCGCA
>JAODUO010000703.1:165000-167500 GCA_025642075.2 Ridgeia piscesae
CATAATCTAAAAATAGGGCAATGAAAACGACCAGCGCGAGGGAGTGGTCCTCAGTCCTCACAACCTCAAATTGTCCCAGGATACGAGAGCCGCTAGGTCCCTTATTCCGCCACTGTCTTCCTAAAGCCTTTCGGTTCCTGTTGTTACGCTTGCATCTTGCCCACACGGAAGGAATTCATATCGGGTCAGCTTAAATGGCTGTGCTTCGTTTCAGGCGATAATACCCAGATCTCTAGTGGGTGTCAGGCGTTGTATGTCATATAGTGGGTGTCAGGCGTTGTATGTCATATAGTGGGTGTCAGGCGTTGTATATCATATAGTGGGTGTCAGGCGTTGTATATCATATAGTGGGTGTCAGGCGTTGTATATCATATAGTGGGTGTCAGGCGTTGTATATCATATAGTGGGTGTCAGGCGTTGTATATCATATAGTGGGTGTCAGGCGTTGTATATCCGTATGTACATTATTATTCACAATATGCGCGTTTTCAGATATAATAATCTTTAAACACGGACAAAAACCGCACCGCAATATCCAGGTTATCGTAAATCGCAATTTACCAAGAGTTTATCTAATAATAAAGTAGCCAATCGAAAAGATGCGGCAGAATTTACTATAGCTATGACTAAGCTATGACTATAGCTATGACTATGTCCAAATAACTATGTTTGGCGACACTGTCAAATCCCGACAATGACTAGTGACATGTGTTGTGACATAACCAAATCGCAGGTGAATATCCACTGAACATGGTTGGTTTATTGGATTATATATACTGAGGTTCGTCAGTACGATTGGTCCTATATTACAATATTATCAACAGTTACAACAATATATTCAATTCCGTCGTTTCTAGAAGACGCAATAAACATGACTTCCTGCAATCACGTGACCGCGCCAGTCATTTACGCGGTGCTCAATAACCAATGATTTGTGTACGCCATCAAGTCACTCACCCGTCCTTGAGATCGTCAAATCCATCCTCTGATTCGCTGTCACTCAAACACCTCTTCATGTTTGTCATACTAGACTCGTTAATCCTTTCTCTAGTGGCGTCCACAGTTCAACGTGGAACCAGATAATTCGTCGCTGTCTCGTAGTCCAGTAGTCCACCGCGCAAGACGACCGACTACAAGATGAAGTCAAATCAGACGCAACGCAGTGTCACCGGGAGCTGATACACAATACACACCCTACTCCACGCCCTGCATGCCACTAACCGTCAATTTCCCACGGTCTAGGGGTGTTATCAGCAATGAACGCGCGTCACGCACGCTCCGGTTTGATTGACGCGTGCTGCCAGACCGCGACGCAGGGCCGAAAAGAGACGTCTGATTGGACGACAGCGGGTCGCCCCGGATCGAGTATTGTTAACTGCCCTCGCTCCGTAGCACACCTGAAAATTCTCGGCTTTCACTGCGCGCGTCGTTTCGCGGAACCGGACAATCCAGTTAATGGATTTACTCAATCTTGCTTTTTCGATACGACAGATCGAATGATTAATAAGAATGACGTGTTCAGCAGAATTTAGCAATAATTTATTATGTTACTTGTCGTGGAAAAATTAGACTTATGATTAGTAAAACCACTACAACTGCTAAATAGCAGTGCACCCATAAACCGCACCCTGGCAGGCCTAGCTGTCATTAAACAACAGGACTATTTCTATCGGTTGTTTTATCAATTCGCAATGGGTTCATTATATCTTTGAATCACATTAGTATATATATATATCAACGACTATAAACAATATTAGGGTATGGTGACGTATTATTGTCAACAACAACAAAACGGTCTATCCGAATGGAACGATATTTCCGAAAAGGATGATCTTTTCGAATAGGACGATCTATCCGAATGGAAAGATCTTTCCGAAAGGATGATCTTTTCGAATAGGACGATCTATCCGAATGGAAAGTTCTTTACGAAAAGGATGATCTTTTCGAATAGGACGGTCTATCCGAAAAGGATGATCTTTTCGAATAGGACGATCTATCCGAATGGAAAGACCTTTCCAAAAAGGATGATCTTTTCGAATAGGACGATCTATCCGAATGGAAAGATCTTTCCGAAAAGGATGATCTTTTCGAATAGGACGGTCTATCCGAATGGAACGATCTTTCCGAAAAGGATGATCTTTTCGAATAGGACGGTCTATCCGAATGGAAAGATCTTTCCGAATAGGATGATCTTTCTGAATAGGAAGGTCTATCCGAATGGAACGATCTTTCCGAAAAGGATGATCTTTTCGAATAGGACGGTCTATCCGAATGGAACGATCTTTCCGAATAGGATGGTCTATCCGAATGGAACGATCTTTCCGAATAGGATGCTCTTTCTGAATAGGAAGGTCTATCCGAATGGAACGATCTTTCCGAATAGGATGCTCTTTCTGAATAGGACGGTCTATCCGAATGGAACGATCTTTCCGAATAGGATGATCTTTCTGAATGGGAAGGTCTATCCGAATGGAACGATCTTTCCGAATAGGATGCTCTT
>JAODUO010000703.1:172500-175000 GCA_025642075.2 Ridgeia piscesae
AATTTCGTACGCGCAACAAATTCGCATTTCATATGATAACTTTTACAGGTATCAGCAAAGACGACCAACTCACCTATATTCAATTCTTTTGGAGCTCGTTTTTATGGGTTTTTTTTCTCAGAGAGAGGCAGGAGACGGAGGAGACGGAGGAGAGGGAGGAGACGGAGGAGACGGAGGAGACGGGGGAGACGGGGAGACGGAGGGGACGGAGGAGACGGAGGAGACGGAGGAGACGGAGGAGACGGGGGAGACGGAGGGACGGAGGAGACGGAGGAGACGGAGGAGACGGAGGAGACGGAGGAGACGGAGGAGACGGGGAGACGGGGAGACGGAGGAGACGGAGGAGACGGAGGAGACGGAGGAGACGGAGGAGACGGGGGAGACGGGGGAGACGGAGGAGACGGAGGAGACGGAGGAGACGGAGGAGACGGAGGAGACGGAGGAGACGGAGGAGACGGAGGAGACGGGGAGACGGAGGAGACGGAGGAGACGGGGGAGACGGAGGAGACGGGGGAGACGGGGGAGACGGAGGAGACGGAGGAGACGGGAGGGAGACGGGGAGACGGAGGAGACGGGGGAGAGGAGGAGAGGAGGAGACGGGGAGACGGGGGAGACGGAGGAGACGGGGGAGACGGAGGAGACGGAGGAGACGGAGGAGACGGAGGAGACGGGGAGACGGAGGAGACGGAGGAGACGGAGGAGACGGAGGAGACGGGAGGAGACGGAGGAGACGGAGGAGACGGAGGAGACGGAGGAGACGGAGGAGACGGAGGAGACGGAGGAGACAGAGGAGACGGAGGAGACGGAGGAGACGGAGGAGACGGGGGAGACGGGGGAGACGGAGGAGACGGAGGAGACGGAGGAGACGGGGGAAGAGGAGACAGAGGAGACGGAGGAGACGGAGGAGACGGAGGAGACGGAGGAGACGGAGGAGACGGAGGAGACGGGGGAGGAGACAGAGGAGACGGAGGAGACGGAGGAGACGGAGGAGACGGAGGAGACGGGGAGACGGAGGAGACGGGGACGGAAGACGGAGGAGACGAGAGACGGAGGAGACGGAGGAGACGGAGGAGACGGAGGGAGACGGAGGAGACGGAGGAGACGGAGGAGACGGAGGAGACGGGGGAGACGGAGGAGACGGAGGAGACGGAGGAGACGGGGAGACGGAGGAGACGGAGGAGACGGGGGAGACGGAGGAGACGGAGGAGACGGAGGAGACGGAGGAGACGGAGGAGACGGAGACGGAGGGAGACGGAGGAGAGGGAGGAGACGGGGAGACGGAGGAGCGGGGAGACGGAGGAGACGGGGAGACGGAGGAGACGGGGAGACGGAGGAGACGGAGGAGACGGAGGAGACGGAGAGACGGAGGAGACGGAGGAGACGGAGGAGACGGAGGAGACGGGGGAGACGGAGGAGACGGAGGAGACGGTGGAGACGGAGGAGACGGAGGAGACGGAGGAGACGGAGGAGACGGAGGAGACGGAGGAGACGGAGGAGACGGAGGAGACGGAGGAGACGGAGGAGACGGAGGAGACGGAGGAGACGGGGAGACGGAGGAGACGGAGGAGACGGGGGAGACGGAGGAGACGGGGAGACGGAGGAGACGGAGGAGACGGAGGAGACGGAGGAGACGGAGGAGACGGAGGGAGACGGAGGAGACGGAGGAGACGGAGGAGACGGAGGAGACGGAGGAGACGGGGGAGACGGAGGAGACGGGGAGACGGAGGAGACGGAGGAGACGGAGGAGACGGGGGAGACGGAGGAGACGGAGGAGACGGAGGAGACGGAGGAGACGGAGGAGACGGAGGAGACGGGGGAGACGGGGGAGACGGAGGAGACGGAGGAGACCGAGGAGACGGAGGAGACGGGGGAGACGGAGGAGACGGAGGAGACGGAGGAGACGGAGGAGACGGAGGAGACGGAGGAGACGGGGGAGACGGAGGAGACGAGGAGACGGAGGAGACGGAGGAGACGGGGGAGACGGAGGAGACGGAGGAGACGGGGGAGACGGAGGAGAAGGAGGAGAACGGAGGAGACGGAGGAGACGGAGGAGACGGGGGAGACCGGAGGAGACGGAGGAGACGGAGGAGACGGGGGAGACGGGGGAGACGGAGGAGACGGAGGAGACGAGAGACGGGAGACGGGGGAGACGGAGGAGACGGAGGAGACGGAGGAGACGGAGGAGACACGGATGAGACGGAGGAGTCGGAGGAGACGGAGGAGACGGAGGAGACACGGAGGAGACGGAGGAGACGGATGAGACGGATGAGACGGAGGAGACACGGAGGAGACGGAGTGAGACGGAGGAGACGGAGGAGACGGAGGAGACGGAGGAGAAGGAGGAGACGGAGGAGACGGAGGAGACGGAGGAGACGGAGGAGACGGAGGAGACGGAGGAGACGGAGGAGACGGGGAGACGGAGGAGACGGAGGAGAAGGAGGAGACGGAGGAGACGGAGGAGACGGAGGAGACGGAGGAGACGGAGGAGACGGAGGAGACG
>JAODUO010000703.1:180000-187500 GCA_025642075.2 Ridgeia piscesae
TTTTTATCAGCGATTTTGCTTCGTTCGGCACAGTTTCGCACGCATCAAGACATTGACCTATTAGACGTTTTGAAAAGTGTATTTGAAATTGCAACAACGAAATAAATCGGGTTGCGGTCCTGCATTAAATGTGCTTTGTAAACGGTTGTTTTACGGACGTCTTATTTTAAAATATAAATTTTAAAAACTATACACCATATACACGTCGACAAACTATATAGGCCTACCATGTCCACTACGACAATCTACACACCACATACATCAACTACGACAAGTTCATTACATCATTTATACAACATTTTGTATAATATTTTTCATAGCTTTGATAAAATCACCAGACGAACTATTAGATTACTTAATCTCTGCCCAGGAATTCGGGCATCTCGAGTTGGGGTCGACGTCCAGTGAGTGGAAGGCGGTGTTATATGTGTGTAAGTTAATGTTATCTGCCGTATGAAGACGTGCCCAGCTCCCGTAGACGTTCACCGACGCCGTCGACACAAGCCAGCGCTGTGTCGTTGTATACGCCGTCGGGCGACCGGTGGTAAACACAAGACGACGCGTCTTCACGAAGCTTACGACGGCGTTGACAGACGACGAGAGGACGGGAGACGGTGCCCTCGGGGTGTGTGGGAAAGCGACCAAGGAGCTGCTTGACCTTCCACCCCGGCCCGTCGCCAGCGACGTGTGAGTGATGGATGGCGCGGGGACGGCGACTCCATGACAGCCCCGCCATACCGAACGTGAACCTCGGTTTCCGACTAAAAACCGTCGAACACGTGCGATGGTCGGGGATACGGCCTGGGTCGAGACGTGGGGATCCGCTAATCGCTGGGCCGGCAGCCAAGGACCGTGATCTATGGGTGGACGCTTAGCGTTGTTTTTGTCGCGGAAAAACGAAGGCACGGAGAGCGAGAGACTTCGGATAGACGGACATAAACCACAGACACGGACAAAGATATAGATATAGACATACATAGAGCATAGACATGGATATATATTTAACGACAGAACACGAAAAATGTGTTATGAACAGAAGCTTGGACAGTCACACGGACGGCCAGACGGACGCACGGACGCACGCACGCACGTATGCGCGGTCACTTGCTCGTCGATTTAGTCATATCGTCCGTCATCGTTGCTACAACGCAACGCGACGCGACGCGACGCGACGCGACGCGACGCGACGCGACGCGACGCGACGCGACGCGACGCGACGCGACGCGACGACGACGCGACGCGACGCGACACAACACAACACAACACAACACAACACAACACAACACAACACAACACAACACAACACAACACAACACAACACGACGTTGGGTCCGCCCCACTGCAATACATGACGGCCCGGCGACACTGTTGACCCGTGCCGTCGCCCGCGTGCCCCGGCCGTGGCCCCGGGTGACAGCCGGGCACACGTGCGAGGGAGGGAGGCAGCCACTCGCCGCCCGGGGCAGGTTCCCATCGCGGCTGTGCGGCGTGTGTCTGGCGGCCGCCAAGTCACCCGATACCCGTGCGAGCGCCGCTCAACACTCGCAAAATCAATTACCGATTGCAGAACACCGTCGCCGATAGTCGTCGCAATCGGCAACGACTGCAGAACACCGTCGCCGATCGTCGCCGATCGTCGCCGATCAAAACCACCAGAATCACGATTTTCATAACTCACGTTTCTCGTGCTGCTCCACATGGCTACGTTATTATATATTACTTAAATTAATCGTAAACAGTACAGCTGCATTTGCTAAACGTTACCGATGTAGGATATACGAGTAAATTTCGAGGAAAGCAAAACACTTGAAGGCCAAACCCATGCTAGATCCTACATATCAGCCAAGCGCGGTGGGCTTGCGTTATTATCTGAAATTATTCCAATTATTTTGGTATTGATAGTAATTAGATTTTCCACGTTTATCCTCGGGGTGGTCTTTTCCGGTCTTATTTACTCGAAACCTGAGTTACGAATATGTTACGAATATGTTTTGGTCTCGGGAAACAAAATTCATTGTAAGAATGATCTCATTAGAAAATCAACAAAAGATGTAACATTTTTCCAAAAACCGCCGTGCCACCAAGAACTATAATTACCGTTACACACAGGACAACGTGTATAACTGGCTAGTTCTGGTGCAAGGCCCACGCCTGTGTGGAAGATCGTTATTATGGACAGACATCCATGCTGTAAGGCAAACCCTACCGATTGAGTTCACAAGAGAGCTGCTGTATGTGTGAGAGGGGGCATAGCCACAAACCGTGTCTGAGTCAGTGCGCAGTCGTAAACTGAAACATGCAACCTGTCATTAGCTTATCATTTTTTTTCGTTAAATGGACGCAAGCTCCTAGAATACTATAATTATCTATATATGTATTAAAGTTTGTACTATTATTTTCACCTACGTAAATGTTAACGTGTTTATTTTGATTAATTCAAGCCAAGTAAAAGTTGTTTAATCGTAAGCAGGAGAGCTCCAATTCGGCTGACCCTCGACTTTGTGTTTATTTTCGCGTTACACGACTGTCACCAAGTCATCATGTACACCACGAGAGAGTTAGTACACGACTGTCACCATGTCATCACGTTCACCACGAGAGAGTTAGTACACGACTGTCACCAAGCCATTACGTTCACCACGAGAGAGTTAGTACACGACTGTCACCAAGTCATCACGTTCACCACGAGAGAGTTAGTACACGACTGTCACCAAGTCATCACGTTCACCACGAGAGAGTTAGTACACGACTGTCACCAAGTCATCACGTTCACCACGAGAGAGTTAGTACACGACTGTCACCATGTCATCACGTTCACCACGAGAGAGTTAGTACACGACTGTCACCAAGCCATTACGTTCACCACGAGAGAGTTAGTACACGACTGTCACCAAGTCATCACGTTCACCACGAGAGAGTTAGTACACGACTGTCACCAAGTCATCACGTTCACCACGAGAGAGTTAGTACACGACTGTCACCATGTCATCACGTACACCACGAGAGAGTTAGTACACGACTGTCACCAAGCCATTACGTTCACCACGAGAGAGTTAGTACACGACAGTCACCGAGTCATCACGTTCACCACGAGAGAGTTAGTACACGACTGTCACCAAGCCATTACGTTCACCACGAGAGAGTTAGTACACGACTGTCACCGAGTCATTACGTTCACCACGAGAGAGTTAGTACACGACTGTCACCAAGTCATCACGTTCACCACGAGAGAGTTAGTACACGACTGTCACCAAGTCATCACGTTCACCACGAGAGAGTTAGTACACGACTGTCACCAAGTCATCACGTTCACCACGAGAGAGTTAGTACACGACTGTCACCGAGTCATCACGTTCACCACGAGAGAGTTAGTACACGACTGTCACCAAGCCATTACGTTCACCACGAGAGAGTTAGTACACGACTGTCACCATGTCATCACGTTCACCACGAGAGAGTTAGTACAAGACTGTCACCAAGTCATCACGTTCACCACGAGAGAGTTAGTACACGACTGTCACCAAGTAATCACGTTCACCACGAGAGAGTTAGTACACGACTGTCACCATGTCATCACGTTCACCACGAGAGAGTTAGTATACGACTGTCACCATGTCATCACGTTCACCACGAGAGAGTTAGTACACGACTGTCACCAAGTCATCACGTTCACCACGAGAGAGTTAGTACACGACTGTCACCAAGCCATTACGTTCACCATGAGAGACGTAGTAGACGACTGTCACCAAACCATTACGTTCACCATGAGAGGCGTAGTACACGACTGTCACCGAGCCATTACGTTCACCGTGAGAGGCGTAGTTCACGACTGTCACCGAACCATTGCGTTCACCATGAGAGGCGTAGTACACGACTTCACCAAGCCATTACGTTCACCATGAGAGGCGTAGTACACGATTGTCACCGAGCCATTACGTTCACCGTGAAGGCGTAGTACACGACTGTCACCAAGCCATTACGTTCACCACGAGAGGCGTAGTACACGACTGTCGCCGAGCCATTACGTTCATCATGAGAGGCGTAGTACACGACTGTCACCAAGCCATTACGTTCACCATGAGAGACGTAGTACACGACTGTCACCAAGCCATTACGTTCACCATGAGAGGCGTAGTACACGACTGTCACCGAGCCATTACGTTCACCATGAGAGGCGTAGTACACGACTGTCACCAAGCCATTACGTTCACCATGAGAGACGTAGTACACGACTGTCACCAAGCCATTACGTTCACCATGAGAGGCGTACTACACGACTGTCACCAAGCCATTACGTTCACCATGAGAGGCGTAGTACACGACTTCACCAAGCCATTACGTTCACCATGAGAGGCGTAGTACACGACTGTCACCAAGCCATTACGTTCACCATGAGAGGCGTAGTACACGACTGTCACCAAGCCATTACGTTCACCATGAGAGGCGTAGTACACGACTGTCACCGAGCCATTACGTTCACCATGAGAGGTGTAGTACACGATTGTCACCAAGCCATTACGTTCACCATGAGAGGTGTAGTACACGACTGTCACCAAGCCATTACGTTCACCATGAGAGGTGTAGTACACGACTGTCACCAAGCCATTACGTTCACCATGAGAAGCGTAGTACACGGCTGTCACCAAGCCATTACGTTCATCATGAGAGGCGTAGTACACGACTGCCACCAAGCCATTACGTTCACCATGAGAGGCGTAGTACACGACTGTCACCGAGCCATTACGTTCACCATGAGAGGCGTAGTACACGACTGTCACCAAGCCATTACGTTCACCATGAGAGGTGTAGTACACGACTGTCACCGAGCCATTACGTTCACCATGAGAGGTGTAGTACACGACTGTCACCAAGCCATTACGTTCACCATGAGAGGCGTAGTACACGACTGTCACCAAGCCATTACGTTCACCATGAGAGGTGTAGTACACGACTGTCACCGAGCCATTACGTTCACCATGAGAGGTGTAGTACACGACTGTCACCAAGCCATTACGTTCACCATGAGAGGCGTAGTACACGACTGTCACCGAGCCATTACGTTCACCATGAGAGGCGTAGTACACGACTGTCACCGAGCCATTACGTTCACCATGAGAGGTGTAGTACACGACTGTCACCAAGCCATTACGTTCACCATGAGAGGTGTAGTACACGACTGTCACCAAGCCATTACGTTCACCATGAGAGGTGTAGTACACGACTGTCACCGAGCCATTACGTTCACCATGAGAGGCGTAGTACACGACTGTCACCAAGCCATTACGTTCACCATGAGAGGTGTAGTACACGACTGTCACCAAGCCATTACGTTCACCATGAGAGGCGTAGTACACGACTGTCACCGAGCCATTACGTTCACCATGAGAGGCGTAGTACACGACTGTCACCAAGCCATTACGTTCACCATGAGAGGCGTAGTACACGACTGTCACCGAGCCATTACGTTCACCATGAGAGGCGTAGTACACGACTTCACCAAGCCATTACGTTCACCATGAGAGGCGTAGTACACGACTTCACCAAGCCATTACGTTCACCATGAGAGGCTTATTACACGACTGTCACCAAGCCATTACGTTCACCATGAGAGGCTTATTACACGACTGTCACCAAGCCATTACGTTCACCATGAGAGACAGAGTACAGGTGAAAGGATTCCTTTGAACACATAATAATAGTAAATATCGACATTAAACAATTCGTTGATTCTTATTTGCAACAAAATACAATGGGCAAATAGTAAGTGGAATAAGTCGTCTATATCGTAGAATCTCGTGTAGTGCCATATGCTCTCTCTCTCTCTCTCTCTCTCTCTCTCTCTCTCTCTCTCTCTCTCTCTCTCTCTCTCTCTCTCTCTCTCTCTCTCTCTCTCTCTCTCTCTCTCTCTCTCTCTCTCTCTCTCTCTCTCTCTCTCTCTCTCTCTCTCTCTCTCTCTCTCTCTCTCTCTCTCTCTCTCTCTCTCTCCTCTCTCTCTCTCTCTCTCTCTCTCTCTCTCTCTCTCTATATATATATATATATATATATATATATATATATATATATATATATATATATATATTATATATACATATTATAGTATGCAAAAAGTATATCATAATTTGATATATAGATATATATTGTATTACATTATATTATGTTACAGTTGTACTATATTTCATTATTAGTGTTGTTTTATTATCTTCATTATGGAATGTGTGTGGAAATAACTACAATTTATATTGATGCCTGACCATTTTAGCAGTTATTTTATTTTGAAAAAGATACGCTAAAATAATTGAACTTTCTCCGCCTATGTGTATGGTGGGCCCAGATTCGGCAAAACGCATACTTCGCATGCGCGCGCAAACGCAGTGCCCGCATGTCTTGTATGTTTACACATGTATAGGCCATGTAAGTCACGCGCTCAAAAACGAGGTTGTGTACTTGGGGGCAGGAAGTCAATGTTCTCAATGTTAAAAGATAGGACTTTGTTTTGTCTTTATTGTTTTATTTCCGAAGGATAATTACAAGCAGAACCAGTGTGACATGTTGTCGGAAATAGTGGTCACGAAAATCATGCATTTGAATTGATTATTATGGTGGTTGCCAAGGCAACGGCAGCTAGAACTTGTTTAGCGATCTTGAGAAATAATGAAGAATGCAATCTTTTGGCAGAGTACAACCTGTTTGGGGGCAAATGTTTTATGATTATGTGCATTTAGACAACTTGTCAGATATTAGTGCTTATTGATTTGTAGTGAATCCACAACGGTCAGCAACGTAAATTCAAATCCCGCAAAAGACACATACGGCCTAAACTCATTCATACTATCTGCGCTACGTAAATCGCTATATGTCTATGATAGTGCCAATGTGGTAAACTCAATGTTAATTAGGACAGTAAAGATAGGAAAGATATAACACAATATATTTATGACTTCATTTTCCAAGTATGATGTAACAGTCACCGACCTGTTGACTTGGAGTCTACAGTCTATAATCCATATTTTATCAGCCTCTACCGTTACGTAAATCCGCCCTGCGAGCGATATTAGGCCTACTGGTATCCAGCCATACAACAATACTGCTAAAACGATTACCATAATATATAATTACAACAAAAACTTCCCCAATCGCTTTAGTTTATTTTCATCAGTCGGAAACTACAACTGTCACCTCTCGTTAAAATACCATTCTTGTGTCCTGTGTCCCCAATCAGCTCCAATCGCGCGGATTCTCGCCATATATCGTGACACAGGCTCTGTTGCTAACGGAAACTATGTTAGTAACATCGGAGAATCCTGGCCCGCTGCCGTCGCGGTCCCACATTCGTCTGATTCGTACCGAATCTGGGCCCGGCTGAATTAAAGATATAATATTTGATACTATTGATAATCATGATATATATATATATATATATATATATATATATATATATATATATATATATATATATATATATATATATATATATTATATAGAGGTCAGTGGATAGTGTCA
>JAODUO010000703.1:192500-200000 GCA_025642075.2 Ridgeia piscesae
TTAAGTGTGCTAGTGTACATCACATGTTACGTGTGTCAGTGTACATCATATGTTAAGTGTATCAGTGTACATCATATGTTAAGTGTGCTAGTGTACATCACATGTTACGTGTGTCAGTGTACATCATATGTTAAGTGTGTCAGTGTACATCATATGTTACGTGTGTCAGTGTACATCACATGTTACGTGTGTCAGTGTACATCATATGTTACGTGTGTCAGTGTACATCACATGTTACGTGTGTCAGTGTACATCACATGTTACGTGTGTCAGTGTACATCATATGTTAAGTGTATCAGTGTACATCATATGTTAAGTGTGCTAGTGTACATCACATGTTACGTGTGTCAGTGTACATCATATGTTAAGTGTGCTAGTGTACATCACATGTTAAGTGTGCTAGTGTACATCACATGTTAAGTGTGTCAGTGTACATCACATGTTAAGCGTGTCAGTGTACATCACATGTTAAGCGTGTCAGTGTACATCACATGTTAAGTGTGTCAGTGTACATCACATGTTAAGCGTGTCAGTGTACATCATATGTTAAGTGTGTCAGTGTACATCACATGTTACGTGTGTCAGTGTACATCACATGTTACGTGTGTCAGTGTACATCACATGTTAAGTGTGTCAGTGTACATCACACGTTACGTGTGTCAGTGTACATCACACGTTAAGCGTGTCAGTGTACATCATATGTTACGTGTGTCAGTGTACATCACATGTTAAGTGTGTCAGTGTACATCACATGTTAAGTGTGTCAGTGTACATCATATGTTAGTGTGTCAGTGTACATCACATGTTAAGTGTGTCAGTGTACATCATATGTTAAGTGTTCAGTGTACATCATTATGTTTTAAAGTGTGTCAGTGTACATCACATGTTAAGTGTGTCAGTGTACATCATATGTTAAGTGTGTCAGTGTACATCACATGTTAAGTGTGTCAGTATACATCACATGTTAAGTGTGTGTGTACATCACATGTTACGTGTGTCAGTGTACATCACATGTTAAGTGTGTCAGTGTACATCATATGTTAAGTGTGTCAGTGTACATCACATGTTAAGTGTGTCAGTGTACATCACATGTTAAGTGTGTCAGTGTACATCACATGTTAAGTGTGTCAGTGTACATCATATGTTAAGTGTGTCAGTGTACATCACATGTTAAAGTGTCAGTGTACATCATATGTTAAGCGTGTCAGTGTACATCATATGTTACGTGTGTCAGTATACATCATATGTTAAGTGTATCAGTGTACATCATATGTTAAGTGTGTCAGTGTACATCACATGTTAAGTGTGTCAGTGTACATCATATGTTACGTGTGTCAGTGTACATCACATGTTAAGTGTGTCAGTGTACATCACATGTTAAGTGTGTCAGTGTACATCACATGTTAAGTGTGTCAGTGTACATCACATGTTAAGTGTGTCAGTGTACATCACATGTTAAGTGTGTCAGTGTACATCACATGTTAAGTGTGTCAGTGTACATCACATGTTAAGTGTGTCAGTGTACATCACATGTTACGTGTGTCAGTGTACATCACATGTTAAGTGTGTCAGTGTACATCACATGTTAAGTGTGTCAGTGTACATCACATGTTAAGTGTGTCAGTGTACATCATATGTTACGTGTGTCAGTGTACATCACATGTTACGTGTGTCAGTGTACATCACATGTTACGTGTGTCAGTGTACATCACATGTTAAGTGTGTCAGTGTACATCATATGTTAAGTGTGTCAGTGTACATCACATGTTACGTGTGTCAGTGTACATCACATGTTAAGTGTGTCAGTGTACATCACATGTTACGTGTGTCAGTGTACATCACATGTTAAGTGTGTCAGTGTACATCACATGTTACGTGTGTCAGTGTACATCATATGTTACGTGTGTCAGTGTACATCACATGTTAAGTGTGTCAGTGTACATCATATGTTAAGTGTGTCAGTGTACATCACATGTTAAGTGTGTCAGTGTACATCATATGTTAAGTGTGTCAGTGTACATCACATGTTAAGTGTGTCAGTGTACATCACATGTTAAGTGTGTCAGTGTACATCATATGTTACGTGTGTCAGTGTACATCACATGTTAAGTGTGTCAGTGTACATCATATGTTACGTGTGTCAGTGTACATCACATGTTAAGTGTGTCAGTGTACATCACATGTTACGTGTGTCAGTGTACATCATATGTTAAGTGTGTCAGTGTACATCACATGTTAAGTGTGTCAGTGTACATCACATGTTACGTGTGTCAGTGTACATCACATGTTAAGTGTGTCAGTGTACATCATATGTTACGTGTGTCAGTGTACATCACATGTTAAGTGTGTCAGTGTACATCATATGTTAAGTGTGTCAGTGTACATCATATGTTAAGTGTGTCAGTGTACATCACATGTTACGTGTGTCAGTGTACATCACATGTTAAGTGTGTCAGTGTACATCATATGTTAAGTGTGTCAGTGTACATCACATGTTACGTGTGTCAGTGTACATCACATGTTAAGTGTGTCAGTGTACATCATATGTTAAGTGTGTCAGTGTACATCACATGTTAAGTGTGTCAGTGTACATCACATGTTAAGTGTGTCAGTGTACATCACATGTTAAGTGTGTCAGTGTACATCACATGTTAAGTGTGTCAGTGTACATCACATGTTAAGTGTGTCAGTGTACATCACATGTTACGTGTGTCAGTGTACATCACATGTTACGTGTGTCAGTGTACATCACATGTTAAGTGTGTCAGTGTACATCACATGTTAAGTGTGTCAGTGTACATCACATGTTAAGTGTGTCAGTGTACATCATATGTTACGTGTGTCAGTGTACATCACATGTTACGTGTGTCAGTGTACATCACATGTTACGTGTGTCAGTGTACATCACATGTTAAGTGTGTCAGTGTACATCACATGTTAAGTGTGTCAGTGTACATCACATGTTACGTGTGTCAGTGTACATCACATGTTACGTGTGTCAGTGTACATCACATGTTAAGTGTGTCAGTGTACATCACATGTTAAGTGTGTCAGTGTACATCACATGTTAAGTGTGTCAGTGTACATCACATGTTACGTGTGTCAGTGTACATCACATGTTAAGTGTGTCAGTGTACATCATATGTTAAGTGTGTCAGTGTACATCACATGTTACGTGTGTCAGTGTACATCACATGTTACGTGTGTCAGTGTACATCATATGTTAAGTGTGTCAGTGTACATCACATGTTACGTGTGTCAGTGTACATCACATGTTAAGTGTGTCAGTGTACATCATATGTTAGTGTGTCAGTGTACATCACATGTTAGTGTGTCAGTTACATCACATGTTACGTGTGTCAGTGTACATCACATGTTAAGTGTGTCAGTGTACATCAATGTTAAGTGTGTCAGTGTACATCAATGTTAGTGTGTCAGTGTACATCACATGTTACGTGTGTCAGTTACATCACATGTTAAGTGTGTCAGTGTACATCACATGTTAAGTGTGTCAGTGTACATCACATGTTAAGTGTGTCAGTGTACATCACATGTTAAGTGTGTCAGTGTACATCAATGTTAGGTGTCAGTGTACATCACATGTTAAGTGTGTCAGTGTACATCACATGTTAAGTGTGTCAGTGTACATCACATGTTAAGTGTGTCAGTGTACATCAATGTTAAGGTGTCAGTGTACATCACATGTTAAGTGTGTCAGTGTACATCACATGTTAAGTGTGTCAGTGTACATCAATGTTAGTGTTCAGTGTACATCAATGTTAAGTGTGTCAGTGTACATCACATGTTAAGTGTGTCAGTGTACATCACATGTTAAGGTGTCAGTGTACATCACATGTTAAGGTGTCAGTGTACATCACATGTTAAGTGTGTCAGTGTACATCACATGTTAAGTGTGTCAGTGTACATCATATGTTAAGTGTGTCAGTGTACATCACATGTTAGGTGTCAGTGTACATCAATGTTAAGTGTGTCAGTGTACATCATATGTTAAGTGTGTCAGTGTACATCACATGTTAAGTGTGTCAGTGTACATCACATGTTACGTGTGTCAGTGTACATCACATGTTAAGTGTGTCAGTGTACATCACATGTTACAGTGTGTCAGTGTACATCACATGTTAGGTGTCAGTTACATCACATGTTAGGTTCAGTTACATCACATGTTAGTGTTCAGTGTACATCAATGTTAAGGTGTCAGTTACATCAATGTTAGGTGTCAGTGTACATCAATGTTAGTGTGTCAGTTACATCACATGTTAGTGTGTCAGTGTACATCACATGTTAGTGTCAGTTACATCACATGTTACGGTGTCAGTGTACATCATATGTTAAGGTGTCAGTGTACATCAATGTTACGTGTGTCAGTTACATCACATGTTAAGTGTGTCAGTGTACATCAATGTTAAGTGTGTCAGTGTACATCACATGTTAAGTGTGTCAGTGTACATCAATGTTAAGTGTGTCAGTGTAATCAATGTTAAGGTGCAGTGTACATCAATGTTACGTGTGCAGTGTACATCAATGTTAAGTGTTCAGTGTACATCAATGTTAAGTGTGCAGTGTACATCACATGTTAAGTGTGTCAGTGTACATCATATGTTACGTGTGTCAGACAATGTTAGTGTGTCAGTGTACATCAATGTTAAGTGTGTCAGTGTACATCACATGTTAGTGTGTCAGTGTACATCACATGTTACGTGTGTCAGTTACACACATGTTAAGGTGTCAGTGTACACAATGTTAAGTGTGTCAGTGTACACACATGTTAAGGTGCAGTGTACATCACATGTTACGGTGTCAGTGTACATCAATGTTAGTGTCAGTGTACATCACATGTTAGTGTGTCAGTACATCAATGTTACGTGTGTCAGTGTACATCACATGTTAAGGGGTGTCTCAGTGTACATCACATGTTAGGTGTCAGTGTACATCACATGTTAAGTGTGTCAGTGTACATCATATGTTAAGTGTGTCAGTGTACATCACATGTTACGTGTGTCAGTGTACATCACATGTTAGTGTGTCAGTGTACATCACGTTAAGTGTGTCAGTGTACATCACATGTTAAGTGTGTCAGTGTACATCACATGTTACGTGTGTCAGTGTACATCACATGTTAGTGTGTCAGTGTACATCACATGTTACGTGTGTCAGTGTACATCACATGTTAAGTGTGTCAGTGTACATCAATGTTAGTGTGTCAGTGTACATAATGTTATGAAAATCAATTTACGTGTGTATTACATAATGTTAGTGTGTATGTACATACATGTTAGTGTGTATGTACATAATGTTAGTGTTATGTACACACATGTTAAGTGTGTCAGTTACATCAATTTAGTTTATGTACATCACATGTTACGTGTAGTGACCCAGTTAGTGTTCAGTTACATCACATTTAGTGGTCAGTGTACATAATTTAAGTGTGTCAGTGTACATCACTTTAGTGTGTCTGTACATCACAGTTACGTGTCAGGTACATCAATGTTACGTGTGTCAGTGTACATCACATGTTAAGTGTGTCATGTAAAATGTTAGGTGTCAGTGTACATCATGTTAGGTGTCAGTGTACATCAAGTGTGCAGTTACATCACATGTAAGTGTTCAGTGTACATCAATTTAAGTGGTCAGTGTACATCACATGTTACGTGTATCATTCTCCCGAGTTGTCAGTGTACATCACATGTTAAGGTGTCAGTGACATCACATGTTACGGTGCAGTGTACACACGACGTTCAGGACATCACATGTTAAGTGTGTCAGTGTACATCACATGTTAAGTGTGTCAGTGTACATCACATGTTAAGTGTGTCAGTGTACATCACATGTTACGTGTGTCAGTGTACATCACATGTTAAGTGTGTCAGTGTACATCACATGTTACGTGTGTCAGTGTACATCACATGTTAAGTGTGTCAGTGTACATCACATGTTAAGTGTGTCAGTGTACATCACATGTTACGTGTGTCAGTGTACATCACATGTTAAGTGTGTCAGTGTACATCACATGTTACGTGTGTCAGTGTACATCACATGTTAAGTGTGTCAGTGTACATCACATGTTAGTGTGTCAGTGTACATCACATGTTAAGTGTGTCAGTGTACATCACATGTTACGTGTGTCAGTGTACATCACATGTTAAGTGTGTCAGTGTACATCACATGTTACGTGTGTCAGTGTACATCACATGTTAAGTGTGTCAGTGTACATCACATGTTACGTGTGTCAGTGTACATCACATGTTAAGTGTGTCAGTGTACATCATATGTTAAGTGTGTCAGTGTACATCACATGTTAAGTGTGTCAGTGTACATCACATGTTACGTGTGTCAGTGTACATCACATGTTAAGTGTGTCAGTGTACATCATATGTTAAGTGTGTCAGTGTACATCACATGTTAGTGTGTCAGTGTACATCACATGTTAAGTGTGTCAGTGTACATCACATGTTAGGTGTCAGTGTACATCACATGTTAAGTGTGTCAGTGTACATCACATGTTACGTGTGTCAGTGTACATCACATGTTACGTGTGTCAGTGTACATCACATGTTAAGTGTGTCAGTGTACATCACATGTTAAGTGTGTCAGTGTACATCACATGTTACGTGTGTCAGTGTACATCACATGTTAAGTGTGTCAGTGTACATCACATGTTACGTGTGTCAGTGTACATCACATGTTAAGTGCAGTGTACATCACAGTTACCAGTACATCAATGTTACGTGTGTCAGTGTACATCACATGTTAAGTGTGTCAGTGTACATCACATGTTACGTGTGTCAGTGTACATCAATTTGTTTCATGTACTCACATGTACGTGTGTCAGTGTACATCACAGTACTGTGCAGTTACACACACGTTAGCGTGTCAGTGTACATCACATGTTACGTGTGTCAGTGTACATCACATGTTAAGTGTGTCAGTGTACATCATATGTTACGTGTGTCAGTGTACATCACATGTTAAGTGTGTCAGTATACATCACATGTTACGTGTGTCAGTATACATCACATGTTAAGTGTGTCAGTGTACATCATATGTTAAGTGTGTCAGTGTACATCACATGTTACGTGTATCAGTGTACATCACATGTTAAGTGTGTCAGTGTACACCACATGTTAAGCGTGTCAGTGTACATCACATGTTAAGTGTGTCAGTGTACATCACATGTTAAGTGTGTCAGTGTACATCACATGTTAAGTGTGTCAGTGTACACCACATGTTAAGCGTGTCAGTGTACATCACATGTTAAGTGTGTCAGTGTACACCACATGTTAAGCGTGTCAGTGTACATCACATGTTAAGTGTGTCAGTGTACACCACATGTTAAGCGTGTCAGTGTACATCACATGTTAAGTGTGTCAGTGTACATCACATGTTAAGCGTGTCAGTGTACATCACATGTTAAGTGTGTCAGTGTACACCACATGTTAAGCGTGTCAGTGTACATCACATGTTAAGCGTGTCAGTGTACAT
>JAODUO010000703.1:207500-240000 GCA_025642075.2 Ridgeia piscesae
ATAATTGTTAATACCGGTACGGGACGTCCGCCATCTTGTCCCGTTTCGGGATTCCGAGATTGCACGTCCAAACTCGGAATACTGCGTAGCATAGTAGCTTTATATGATTGGCCGTAACTGACCAGTTATCATGGCCGGGACAGACGGACAAGTGCCAGGCATGTCGGCCGACCTGTCAACTCGGTCTTGTTCGAGACATACTTCGGGCCCGATTTTTAGACAACTCGGTCTCTGTTTCATGATGAAATACCATTGGAGTAATGCCAGTGGATTTGTCTACTTATATATATACACACACGCACGCGCGCGCGCGTGCGTGTGTGTAATATACTTCTTGTTGTATAATGTGCCTTGACTGTTACCATAGCTACTGCATGGATCAATATATGCATGTACAATTGTGTCTGAAGTATTGAATTTAATTACTGATGCTGTTAGTACTTCTACTTCTAATTAACAATTATGATTTTTTTCTTCAAATACACGATATTTACATGTTATTATCAAGGTATTTCAGTTGTCTTGCATGCAACACAACCCTTTTTCATGTAATTTATCAAAGGTGACACCACATACTACTTATTCAAAAAAAGACTCAGTACTTTAAACGTGTACACTACATGTGGTATTTTCATAGCAAGTAAACACAAATAAGTTGGTATAACTTCTGTATTTCATTAAATGGGCTATGCCCGATCTGCATATTCTTACAAAATGCAAACTTTAGGTGTTTAACTTTGGATAGCAATTCAGGCGAATGATTGATCATCGTTTAAAAAAACTATCGGCTGTGTGAGATTTTGTTTTCCTTTCTATTCACAATGATATCAGACAATTATAATGATGCCTTGCACGTCTAGAAAATTAAAACAGGATAAATATGTCATAAGAAGCCTAATGGCAACTACTTGTAAATTTTAATGGACTTATACAAGGCATGACTGGCATCTGTTGAGGTGACCAAGTGACCCCCCTAATTAGGGAGTCGTGACCCCAGTTCGAGAACCAGTAATGACATAACACATATACCTGGGGTAGGTAACTAAAATAGTTTGTTTAATTTCCTTAGGAAGATATTATTTTGGAGCTAAGATATATATATATATATATATATATATATATATATATATATATATACACGTATATATATTCTATATGATCATCTACAGTACGCAGTGCTAAATATAGTTAATATTTTTATGTCGTAATTCAATTGCTTGATCAAATGTGGTATTACCCCAGATTTACATTTCTTTCGAATAAAGTGGCGGCAACTAACGGATTCTTTGTGAAATCCTACATATAGCAAAATGCATTATTTATTTATAAAAAGTTTTCGATATACAGTAGTACTTCCAATTTCTTGATCATTGCGTATTATATATATATATATATATATATATATATATATGAATATTACAAATGTATGTATTAAATTTGCGCTCGTTATAATTTAATTAATGAATATACACTGATATATATATATATATATCAGTGTATATTGTAGATATACACTATATATATATATATAATATATATATATATATATATATATACATATATACTAGTGCTGGTTCGATATATCGAAGTATCGCGATTCTTGCGAAAGTTCGATACCGATATTTAGTGGTATCGCGATACTTCGATATTTTTGGTTTCGAACGCCCACTGTTCGATACCTTCGATACTTTCGATACCTTCGATATTTCGATACTTGACATCGAGTCCATTCGACGATGTCGATGCGAAGACGCAACATCGTTGTTGATGACGACGTTGTTTACGGGAGCTATCACTACAGCGCTTCGCAGCCTAAATTGACTAAGGCGTTGTTGTTTAAAAATAATATAACATTGTGACATATACGACGTGACTGATTAACGATGACGATTCGCTTACTGCATCTACTGTCACTGTGACACTGGCACTGGCACTGGCCAAACAGGTTCACCACTGGCAGAGCCAGAGGTAGAGGAAGAAACTGACCTGTTCTTGAAAACAGTTACAAAAACATAATGAGGCTTGTTATGTGTACTTGATAACGTGGTAATTTAAGTTTTAATTTTTTTTAAATATTGGTGTGAACTGGGAAGTACAATTGTAATTTAAATTAATATTTTTTCAATTATTAATTAGTGTTATTTTATTGTAATCATCTATACAGTTTTGATGCTAAATCACAATTATCTTTATGATAAAATTAATAATAAAAAAGTTATAACAGTGAGGGTTCAGCTGTGCTGGCAGTGACACTATTATAAGTGATAGGTGTTTTTATATAATAATAACATATTATTTGTATGTTTCATTTGTTTCAGCTGTATTTGTTGATGGTCATTTTAGGAGACACATTGACTTGAAATTAAGCTGCTATATTAAAGTGTATTTACAAACAGTTGGGGTGAAGTACAGTACTAGTTATTAAATTAAAATAATTCAGTGCAATTAATTAATAAATTTGTCACTAGGTATTTTATTGCAGTTGTCTTTATTGTTTTAATATTATATTACAGTTACCTTTTAGTTTTACAACAGTAATCAATTATATTGAAACTGTTGTTTGTGTACTTACATAAATTGAAAATTGCATATTAATCATTGTTTGCATGACTATAAAATTGTCACAAGTTGTTGTCTACAAGTGAAACATTTTGTGTTTCTGTGGCATTAGTCTAAGTGGATAGTAGTGTTTCTTTGAAGATCTCTACTGTACTGAATTACACTTATAAGGTAAATTTCGAGTATCGACTAAAAATCTAGTATCGATTGATATCGAAGAATTCTGATATCGAACCAGTAATATATCGATTGGTATCGAAGAGTTCTGATATCGAACCAGCACTACTTCTGTTGCATACTGTGCTTCTACTGGGAACTGTGTTCTATGTGAAAATTTGACTTAATTACAACGTAAGTATCGAACAAAATTCAGGTATTGATCGGTATCGAACAAAACCTGGTATCGAACCAGCACTAATACATACATACATATACACACACATGGAAATGCCCATCATCATGCATATGACGTATAGCTAATCTACATTTATTACATTAATTTGTTACTACATTATACATTAAACTAGAAACACACAAAAAACAACATTTTGAGCGCTCTGCTCTGTGTATATGCAGCGGTTTCCCGTACACCGAAGTGTGGGCCGAATCGTCCGTCCTTAAATTTCCGCTGTTCGTGTGCCGAATCATCTGTCACGGCACACCCGAGATTTAACGAGGTGGGCCGAAAAATCCGTCACGGTTCGTCACGGTTGGCCGAAATTGTTTTGGGTCGAAACATCCGGGACCGTCTCTGTTAGTTATAACGAAATTGTTATCGCGAAATTATTTCCTACGGGTCCGAGATACGTGCTGTTGGGTCATCGCTCCACGGAACTCCCTCCACGTCACGTCACTCACGTGAGTTCGTTTTATCTTGCAGTGCATGTCTTGGTGTAGTGGTAGACCTTTTACTGTGGACGATATTAGGGCCATAATTCAACATTGCAACATGGTTGAAATCTGACGATTTTTGCTGTAATTGTGGTATATTATTGCAGATAATCTGCACTAATACGAGGTCAGGCATAGTATGAAGTCAAGCATTATACGAAGTCAGGCATAATATGAAGTCAGGCATAATACGAACAAGCATAATGCGACCTGCCATAATAAGCACTCGCTAACCTTTTAGAGTTTGTGCTGCCATCTAGCGAACAACGGCAAATTGAAAATACTGAAGTATCCCTTACATTAAAAAAATGTTTGGCTCAAGCTATTCACCCGCGAGCTGCTTGATAAATAACGTCAAGTCGAACTGTAAGTTGTTTGTAATGCGCCTTATTCATCCTGTGAAACAATACAAAATATGATATGATAATGAGGCAGAAAGAACAATTAGGTTGGGCAGAAACCTAGTATGTGGTTGTACATTTAAATTATAATTATATTGCAAATTTTAAGTATGTAATCAGCTTATAATCACAGTTATAAGTTTTCTGTTATGATTTTTATCAGTAGTTGTGTTAATTTTTTCTGCAAATAAGGCAATATTAATTTGTGTGAAAATATATTAGGCTTACTACTTGACCATATCTGTCACACGTCAACTTATAATGTTTAGGGGGCTGCAAAAATTAATATACCGTGTTTATGATGGTGTTTGTATCCATGCAACAATTAACAGTTATATTAATATTAAAACATTATATAAAAATATATATTATAAAATAAATATATAAGAAGAAAATGTATCCATACAATATGGCCATACACTACATGTCTACAATACATCACTGGCGCGTTACTCCTAGGACACAATCACCAAGTAGCTACTTGGTATTGTGTATGTATTTCATCTCCTAATTCTGGAGATCTACCGGATGCCTTATGTAGTACGGTTAATTAATGCTAGAGATGTTTTTCATAAATGTATAAACAATTACCGCCTTGGACTCAGGAGCAGCTAGCTTTTGCAAACATGCATGAAGCACTGCATTACCTAAGTATATAGATGCAACAGTGTTCTGAACACATTATAGCAAACATATTTTATAGGTCGTGCGTGTATACTATTAACAGTAATATAAACAGAGTTTGTGACTGACAGAATCGAAGAAGTGACCATTAAAAATCGGTTCACTTTCTAAATGACCTGAAAACAGGAAAATAACTTCAGAAATGGAATCTTCGCCCCAATAAACATACAAATTGTGGTATTACACGTTGATGTAGTGCTGATAGAACCAATGATAAGCCTTATATCTATTTCAGATCACGGGCTTCGATGGCCATATTGGATATAAGATTCTACCATCATATAATAGATTACACAATCATTATTGGAAATGTTATATTAATGTAAGTGAAATGCATTGTCAAGAGTATTGAAAACACATCCTATGTAATTATTAGTAACTTCATGATGTCATGGTAGGCCTACTCTTTACTAACAGATTAATGAAATCCACGAATAGAGAACCAGTCCTTAAATTTCCTTCCATCAATTAACACAAGCTAGGTATATTGTATTTATAGATAGTGCTCAGTGATCACCTAATTTAATGCATACCTCTGTTCATCAGTATGTGCATGTAGACCTATACTACATTCACTGTGCAAAATGTGGTTATGTCAATAGAAAATGTAGAGCAGAACTTAATTTAGCTTGTACAATGTAAGACCCAGAGAATTATAAACACATATATGTAGTAAAATGCGATTGTTTTAACTGAACTTACAACTAATCAATGAATTACAACGTGAAGCAGTGTCAACTGTCATGGTGACCTTGCCATATGTTTTGCTGATTATTTTAAAAGAAGAAGTAGTGTCGAGTTATTAAAATTACACCCATTTCAAAATCGCAACGTGAAACGGTGTACAAGTACTTATATATTAAAGTATTTGTTTTATTAATTATTATTCTATGTCGAGTATTCAGATATTTAACATTTAAATGATGTAACAATGTAATTTATTATAAATCTGCCCAATTCATTCGTTTGCCCATTGCCAAACCGGTTCTTTTATGACCAGATGTATAAAGTGTTAATAGCTTAACTAGTATGCACAGTCAGTTAAAATTTTAAATACTTGTCTTTTTTAATCGTAAAAAATAATTGTCGTTACACCGGGTATAACTGGCGTAACAATCAGCAGCTGTCAACGTCCTGTGCTTTTTGGGTCACATGCTTTATTGGAGATCGGCCTGCTACAGTAAATTAGTAAATTGTATGTGCTTTTGCGCATCACGACAAAGATTGCAAAATCAAAGTGCTTCTTCTACGAAGGTACGTCTTAAGTGCATTATCGCAGTTAGCAACAAGCGTGAGTAGTCGTAGACTAATTCAACGAGAACTGCAACTTGCGAACGTCATTATAGGTCTACTCGACGCGGATTCTCTAACTTGCATGATTATAAGTCTGACAAGACAGTTTGACAGCTATGTGATGTCAAAATACATATCTAGAAAGACTAGATGACGTGAGGAATGATAAATAACATTGACATTGGCATGGGGAACTTTGGCAGTAGGCTCATGTTGATCGGACAAGAAGCGTGGTATAAATTAGGAGGAGAATCCGTTATCTTGCACAACAGAACGTCAAACGGCGAATTATATTGATTTTTCACAATTATTAAGTGTTTTGTGACTCACATTTTAGTACTATTAATTACTGAATGTTGTTGATTTCCATTTTATGCAGACACAAATTTACATTTTTATGATAACCATGATGGTGATGAATTTATTCAATATAAAAAATGGAAACGTAAACATCAAATGTTAATACAGTTAATGTACACCATATCATGCAAGTATAACACGTAACATTCTTGCACTTGTTTCCATTGTGGTCAGTGATGCATGGCTATAGAGTGTAGTCTATGTAATACCTAATACCTTTCAACTCACATATGCCAGCTGTTCTTGTATATTTACCAACATTTTCATCACAGCAATATATGAATACATGATATATAACTTGAATTATGTAATTTTGCAGGCCACACTACAATGCAAGAGTGAGACAAGGTGAAGGCGGGCTCAGATTAAGGCAGTCACCTGGATCAGGCAGATGAAGGGAGGATACGTAGTCTCAGCCAATAGTCTGGGAGGCCCATATCTGATTAATCCAGGTAATTTAAACATTATAACAATCAACAACATATAAATTATCAAAATTTAATATGCCCATTTAAATACACATTTGTTTTCATACACATTTTAATAATAATATTTTGGACATGGAAAATTGGGATGACCTTTGCACTTGTATAATGCATATTATAATAACCTTATTTTGTCATTTCCAACATTCGCTTTGACCGTACAACCTCAAACAAACAAAAATTTACATACAATTTGTATTATTTTTGTAATTTTTGACATGGATTTGATTATTATATTTGGGTCAGATAAAAGCAGTGATTTCTTCTATTGTTAATTATCATGTATTACATGTACAATTATATTAATGATCGGTCTGAAATACATGTTTGCACATTTGTACTGTTTTGCGTGCGCTTTTGTTGGCCATCCAGCCGTAGTGACACATATTCGGTATGAGGCAGTCGCTGAACGTATCATTCAAGGCCATATATATACATATATATATATATAAATTACATGCTGTATCTGTGGATCTTTGCTGTATTCGTTGACAAACATTTCTCGACTTCTCTTTGACGTCACTGCGATCAAATTGATGTAAGCAATTTGGCAGAAGGTAGGTTATTAAATCAGCCAAAATGGCTGAGGGCTGTGACACTGTATGCAGTATGCATTACCGCCCATTTAGCAGAAAATAAATAAAGTACAAACATACTTTTATGTGCACTAGCTATAAAACAGACAGCAAATAATGATGGATGATTCCTACTATCCCATAATACTAATAAAAGAGAGAATATCCACGATGCAAAATATTGAATACATTTCACACCGACACAGGATAATGGTAAAAGTTGTCGATTTGTAGGAAGTCTTGTGAAAAGGAAACATTCAAAACATCGTCTTTAATCTGTGCTTCGGCATTCACCATAACTGTTAATTACATTGTGTAAATAGCGGGAGCTGCTAGGTCTAGTTACGTTTATATAGATGCAGACTCTGTGTCTATTATTCAGCTTGTCTGCTTCGGCTTTATAGGGCACGTGAAAGGCGTGAAAAGTCAGTCGATTGTACGAGCGCAGCCAGTGAAGGACATTATAGAAGGTGCTCACTACAGTATTGGTTTGAACTGCCAGAAATGTATAAGGTAAGTAATCATAAGCAATGTGTTTTACAGTTTGCGTCTAGGGTACCAAATGTGATTATTGTCAGTTAAACATTGGATAGGCCGTCCAAAACTATGTCAATCGCCACGATCTTACTTCTACATAATGACAGTAAGACCCCGAAAACATGACCACTGAAATTGTTAAATTATACTAAATTATAATTGAGTTAATTTCGAAATGGTCAAGATTATAAATTATACTAAATCATAAAGGGTCGAAACACACACCACCACACACATATCCATATATCCATATATATATATATATATATATATATATATATATATATATATATAAATAATGACTTGATTAGGGTTATGTACAATTGCTTTGAAATAGTAAATGGCCCAATGTGGATTAGCTGGGCCAATTCGTTGTACACAGTAAACCTGTAAGATAGTCATCATATCTCGCATATAACGTTATTATTATTTATTTATTATTATATATATATTTTTAAAGTCAGTAAGTTGTTTATATAACTTACTTTTCAAACGGTGCTTATTTACATGAATTAATTGCATATTTATTATACAATCACATCCTGTATATTGCTCATTATTGTATCTGTTTTTCTACTATTTTACATTTATCTAACTTATAACCCTATTTATTTTTATCTACTCATTTTTAACATATTTGATCTTTTATAGGCTACTTAGATGTGCTAATGTATGTACCAATTGTATATGGGTTTTTACCTGAAATAAATGTATTCGTATATATATAAATATATATATATATATATATATATATATATATATATAATATATATATATATATATATATATACATGCTGCATTGGCTGCCGATCAATATGGGAACCACTTCAAGATATGTACTTACATGTACACTGTACATACTAACTGAAGTGGAATTTTTTACATACTATGCGACACTTTGTCGAGCTCTCTAAAAATATAACATCAATATTTTATTACTTTCCGTATTTCCACTCATCATTATGGATATATTGACATGTAATTTTAATATCTATGACTAGGAACATTTTATAATAACCAATTTTTTATTTCTTCTATGAACTTTTGAAAATAACCAAATATGACAACACGGCCACATAGAAACTACATAGACCTAAATATAAGTATATTTTTCAGAATGATAATTATAATAATAACAATAATGACTTCTATTGGGCCGACATCTTTGGAAACTACGTACAGAGGGAGATCAATACAAACAAGTTAATCAATCTCAGGGTCACCAACATTTCGGTTATCAACGCATATATCGATACTCCTGGAGATGTGGTGGAGAGGCAAAGTTATTAGTTACGTTTGTAACTGTAGGCGTAATTTGGCAATAGTTTCAAATCTGCTGGAAGCTCATTATAAAGAGTAGGAGCAACTACAACAAATCCCTATTCTCCATATTAGTATTTCCTTAAAAAAGGCATGAGAAGGTTGCCCTTTGATTATTATTCAGAAAGGCTAGAATTAAAAACAAACCACAGGACAACCAAAATATCATCGGGTGTCTAGTTACTTCTGCCGACGTGTTGACCGACTAACATAATCTTCTCCTTCTTCAGCTCAGAATATCTCTGTTGCGAGACGTCGCTGCCCGGATAATTTCGCGACACGCGGCTTTATCTGCTGCCCGGATGATCCCGCGGCGCGCTGCTCTGTCTACCGTACGTCACCCTCCTCTCACGGTACTGTTTCTCAACTAGTCGCTGATGTCCTGTTCCCATGCTGTGTGTGCGTATGCGTGAGTGCGTGCGCGCGTGCTGTGTTTGTTATTATAATATATATATATATATATATATATATATATATATATATATATATATATATATATACTACAACACACACGCGCACGCACTCTCTCTCTCTCTCACACACACACACACACACACACACACACACACACACACACACACACACACACACACACACACACACACACACACACACACACACACACACACACACACACACACACACACACACACACACACAACACACACACACACACTTACTACACATATATTTGTATCCATTATTGTCCACCTAATATGATAAACCTTTCAAGCAAATTTAAAGGAAATAAAAAAGGCATTATATAAATCCGTTTTCCATGTGTACCCAAAGCTAGACATTGTATATAACATTTAACAACATTAAAATTGCCTTTGTAGTATAACTTCCATTTTAACTCGCCGATTCCTACGGAAAGGTGAAATTGTTTGACTTCTTCGTTGCTATAGCTCACATCAGGAATATATGACTTTCCATGCATCAGAGCATGTCTACAAAATTAGCTTTATTGTCGAAACAACCGTCAGTACTCTAAATATTGGTGGCTAATATCCAGATCCAGTTAAATATGTTTTAGGTCGACACCGCCAACTGTCGTGACCGCGCTTATGACTAAAATTTATCACACATATAACAACATCTTAGAGCCATGGTGACTGTTTCTAGAACGGAATTGGTGCAGTAGCCACAGATAACGTAGTAGTCCGTCCAGCTACGCCTGGCGACTTTGAGGGCATTCTCCGCATCAGCAATGACATTTATGACGGCTACGACATCCTGCCAGGCACCTACTTCACGTGCCTGGAGAATCCGAACAGATGTTCGCAAGTGGCGGAGTGGAACGGGGAAATCGTGAGTGCAGATATACGAAATGCAAACTGTTTAACACATCATGTACCCGTTATTGGCACACGCATATGAAACTAACACCGATGCACTATAGCGCAGGAAACACACAGACGCAAACACACACGTACGAACACACCTATGATTCATGCACGCATTTACGTATGCACGCAATCACGCACGCTCAAATTAATCACTGACACAAAACATACACATCCGTTGCAACGCAACAATCAAACACAAACAAGCACACGCACGCATACGCACACATACATATAAACATACACATACACGTACACACAAATACACACAATCACACGTACGCAAACACGCACTGGAAACATGAACACACAAACAAACATACATACACACACACACACACACACACACACACACACACACACACACACACACACACACACACACACACACACACACACACACACACACACACCAACACACACACACACACACCACACACCACACACACACACACACACACACACACACACACACCACACACACACACACACACACACACACACACACACACACACACACACACACACACACACACACACACACACACACACACACACACACACACACACACACACACACACACACACACACACACACACACACACACACACACACAACAACACACACACACACACACACACACACACACACACACACACACACACACACACACACTGTATACGTTGTCGTGGTCAATTCAGACTAAAGTACAGCAATACTCGCTAACCATAACAATTAATAACTGCAAAGTAAAATACAGTATTGCCCAGGAATAACCATTAATAGAAATGTTAAATTTGTATTGATTGCTCCACCAGGTGGCGTTCAATGCAGTTCTTGTTGTTGATGGCGGTCGAACAGCCTATCTCCAGTATGGCCGCTCTGCCGAGAAAATACGTGGAACGGGAATATTTCGTCAGCTGTTATATCGCCAATTCCCCGAAATAATTTATCCAAAATTCCCCGGCATTGCACGAATACGGGCTTCTATACGCAAAACGGCCGTCATTGATAGGCAAGAAGGGTCAACCATCAACATGACGAGGGTACAGTTGCACTACTGTTTTGTTACGGGATGGTTATTTGTGTAATGTTTGTACATCTACTGCAATGGAAGCTGTTGCTGTTGCTGCTGCTGTTGCTGTTGCTGTTGCTGCTGCTGCTGCTGCTGCTGCTATAGCTGATTTGACTTGCATTGCAGTTTTAGCTTAGTAGGGACTTACTAATAGCTTACACTATTGCAGCGAATTACCATGGTACACTTATGAAGGTAACATAATATCTCGCACGGCTCCAGCATAGTTACAGCACAGTTGGCATTGGTGCACAAGTTGAAACAACGGGCAACTTCTAGTGTTGTGGATCTGGAACGACTGATACAACATTCCAGTTGCAAGGTATATTTTATTGTCAGTCGTATTCTCACATGCCACACGCTTCGCTCTGTTCGCTATTGTAATTTGGGCTGCTAATAGTTAAGTAAGTTTACCTGTATAATATTTTATAATATATTAACTGTAGATAGAATACACACATGTTGTTTGGGTTCAAGACTTCACGTTTTCATTTTAAGAATAACACTGATAACAAATTAAGATTCGTATGTATTCTCATACCTCTAATAGCACATAATGTACATAATAATAACTTCATTAATAACAAGATACAAATATATATATATATATATACATAATATATATATATATATATATTTGTATCTTGTTATTAATGAAGTTATTATTATGTACATTATGTGCTATTAGAGGTAGAAATTATGTAATTTTAAAGAACGTTCAGTTGTTTCAACTAGTTTAGTTTTTACTGGCGTCCTGACATTCATTAGTAACACATGTTCCATGTTCGTTATATTTTACATGCCAAATAAATGTCAGTACAATTCAATTCAACCTGATTTTAAATTAACCACCGACAGTAACTTTTGTTGGAAATTATTCGTTTGTTTTAATTATTGTACGTACATAATACCAACGCGTTGCCTTCTACGTTTTAACTTTGTGCATAATATATCAAAATACCGCTACCACTCACAACCGGGGCTAATTTCTCAGGTAGATTTACAGAGGTTACTTAATTAAAGTCAGAAGCGTTCTGTCGAGGAAGCCAGTGTTCGTATACTGTATGTACAGTGGTGGGATGTAACGAAGTACATTTACTTCGTTACATTACTTAAGTAGTTTATTTTGAAATCTACTTGTAACGAAGTAAATTTTTTGGGAATTACTTTTACTTGTAACGAAGTACTTTTTTGTTTACTTTATTACTTTTTTACTTCTAAATTTTGCGTTACTATAGTCTACCACACATTTTTAAACTACCATCAACCCCTGATTGTGTAGTCGTTGTTTGCTTTGCGCTCGGACCGACATCAATCGTGTTTTACGCTGATCTGTTATATAACTGGCGCTTGGTTTCCGAGACGTCCCAGCGTGTGTTAAGACCCATGAAGTGTCTGGTTGATTAAGGTCAATAAAGAGTAAATGTGGAGCAAGGCATTGTTTGTTTTGTGCAGACATCAATGATCAGTCGCGTTTCCCTGCTGCCAGTCCTGGCTTCGGTGCTTCCGTAAGACCGGCACATCGACCATGCCGCGAGTAATTAGCTTGAAAATTGCAATCGAGATTCATTGACACTTCTTGTTTATAAATCGGAGAAAAGATCAGTATAATGCTACGCTGAAATGTAATGATGAATTGCGTCGCAAATATTAGGCGTAACACTTCGCCAAGCAAAACATGCTACTGATGCATAAACTTAAGAACTTATCAACCGTCTATAAAATCGTAGGAGTCGCAGTCGTTTTGGCGTGGTAAATACGAGTTATAAATCGGTATTTTAACGATAACTGAAAGACGAAGGAAGTTGTGCCAACAATGAGCGTATTTATTTTAGTTTTGAATCTTTATGCGCGTTCAGCGACTGAGAGCCAGGTTATTATTCTAGATCTCATATTATCGCTCATCTCCATACATCGTGGTCTGTTGGTGCATAATTTGTTTCAAAACTATACCATTTTATTTTATTTAGTTCAACATTCAACAGTGTGTAACACTGTTTTCTGAACATCGCATAGGCTGCGCGGTCGACACGCAGTACCTGCCTGTACCTACGAGGTTTGTGGTGCAGTGACTGCATTGGTCTTCTTTTAAATACCGTTGGCAGTAGATACAGAATGGAATCGTAGTAAATATGAACGCTAAATCTAAATATCAAGACACCTTAAATTTAGTCATTATCTTAAGCTAACATAATTTTATATATATATATATATATATATATATATATATATATATATATATATATATATATCATATAAGTCAAACATCAACATCATAATTGAATTGGTGGCATCAGAAGATCTTATATAAGTTTATATATGTCATCATCATCGTATATCGTATATCGTATATCGTATATCGTATATCGTATATTATATCTATAGCCAATGGAGAAAGTAATATTTTTGGTAAACGTTAGATACAATAAAACAGCATATATCTTTGAAAACGCAACTTGTGAAGTTTATAAACAACTGTTTAACAAAATACTAAAGTTTCTGTTATGACTAACCCAGGCGTGGATCTGTTGTGAGTTGGCTAGAGCCACGATCTATTTTATATTCACACTGCGGTATAGTTACTCGGACTGCCAAACCTCCGCCAATCTTGTTAGTAAATTGATAATGACGCAGTACTTTGGAAATGGAAGTCATAATCGTACGTTTGGTACAAGCAGAGGGTTTGTGAATGAGTACAGTTTCCACTGTCGGGGTGGATGTGCGCGCGGGTCTATGTTGGTGGCAGCGAACTCGTGTAAGCGCCGAATGGTTTCGACGCCAACGCAGGCTATATATATATATATATATATATATATATATATATATATATATATATATATATATATATATATATAGTGTCACTGACCGAATACTTTTGTACTTTTACTTAAGTAGTTTTGTGGAGCGGTACTTTTACTTAAGTAGTTTTTTTCGGGGGTACTTTTACTTAAGTAATTTTTTGGGAGGTTACTTTTACTTTTACTTAGTTACTTTTCTGGAGTACTTGTTACCGCACTGTGTATGTATAGTGCGAGAGTTTAACATGTCACGAACATCGATTATATCTTGAATTGTTTCCGGTAGAGTATGAGCAGAACGTATATGATAATTACATTAGTGGTGTTCTTTTGCATACTTTTATAACTGCGTGTATTTGTGTTCGCACAGGAGGTCATACGTTTAACCGATGACGCTGTTCCGTACGAAGATTTCGTACGTTTGCTGACACCACAACGAATGGCGGCCCTGAGACAACAGCTACCGATCGACAGCCTATTACCTGCTGATGGCAAAACATTGAACGACATCCTGGCGGATCCTGTCTCGAAGAACCAGCTCTTTCCGGAAGGAATCATTGTGTCTAAAATTGAGATTTACGACGCACATGAGAGCAACACGTGTATGTTAATTCGAAGCTGTTCCGCTTGTTTTGTTGGCAGAAATGCGTCAGCATACACGTCGTTTTCTCTCGGACATGTGTACTCTTGTCCCATCGGCCGTGTCTACGACATTGACTATTACGGCCCGAAGGATGATTCCTTGATTCTCGCGCACGTCTCGCGTCATCTGCCGTTGGCGCCCGAGATTTGGCGAAAGGAACCAGTGTCCTTTACTTTGAGTCTGAAGGAAGCCTGCGTTGGCGTCGAAACCATTCGGCGCTTACACGAGTTCGCTGCCACCAACATAGACCCGCGCGCACATCCACCCCGACAGTGGAAACTGTACTCATTCACAAACCCTCTGCTTGTACCAAACGTACGATTATGACTTCCATTTCCAAAGTACTGCGTCATTATCAATTTACTAACAAGATTGGCGGAGGTTTGGCAGTCCGAGTAACTATACCGCAGTGTGAATATAAAATAGATCGTGGCTCTAGCCAACTCACAACACATGCGTTAGTCATAACAGAAACTTTAGTATTTTGTTAAACAGTTGTTTATAAACTTCACAAGTTGCGTTTTCAAAGATATATGCTGTGTTATTGTATCTAACGTTTACAAAAAATATTACTTTCTCCATTGGCATGTGCATCGGCGTGAAATATAATCAGTAACTGGTTAATGTTAACACAAACTGTGTTTTGTTGTTATGTGTGTCTTACTTGATACTGTACGTGATACGCCAATGTAGTGTTATTGCGATTCTCTCCCCAACAACAATATCACACCGGCACAAATCTGGTGGGTAGGGGTATTGAGACAGCTGTATAAACGATAATATATTATTTGAGTCATCATCTTTATGCAGACGATACACATATTTATATGTGGTACCGTTGTCTACTCCAGAAGCAAATATTATTGTTCCTTGCAGCAACTTTGAAAGTGTCTTGGTGACATTTGTAACTGCGTGACTGAGAGCAGATTAAAGCTAAATACAGACAAACCAGATTTTCTTATTATTGGCACAGAGAGAAATAAATAGAATATTTCCCTATGCACTATTTAGTCAGCATGATTAGCCTGAAGTATCAACACGGATGTTTTGATAACAAATTGTAACGTCTATGCATTTGCTTCCTGTCCGATGTCGTATACCCTTAGAGATCTGCAGGGAGCCAACCTGGGTGAAGACCTTCATTTTCTTTGCATTGCACTAGCGTCTGGATACCCATACACTTTGGAGGGGGGTGGGCGGGCAATAAATATTTAAATAAATATTTAAATAGTTCATCAGTACTGCAGCCTATATACAAATTGTACCCATCAGCCTGAATGTCACAAGTAGAAAGTAGTGCGCAGTCAGGTCATACAAATAGAAAAATGACACAAATGTGGGGGGTGTAAGAAGCAAGTGACAAAAATGGACGGGGGTGGGTTAAAATGCGAGTATTGTGGCGCTTGGTTCCATATAGAATGTGAAACCGTCACAAGCGATGCGTATGAATTCATAGAAAACCACGGAGAGCAGTTGCACTGGTTTTGTAAAGCCTGCAAGTCAAAAGGTATTGAGGTTTTGAAACTAGTACAGGGGTCGAAGGACCAGCAGGACAAATTAGAAGCACAAGTGGATGAACTGACCACTCGAGTAGAAGAAATCGATAACATCAAGGGTAACCATAAGGAAAGGGTATGTAGCGTAGTGAGGGAGGTGCTTTACGAGATCAGGGAAAGGGAAGCAAAGAGCAAAGAGTGCAAATGTAATCATCAGGCATCTTGAGGAAATAGACGAAGAGGGGAGATGGAATGATGACAAAGAACTGGTGCATAACGTTCTGGGACTGAAAGATGTAGAAGTAATTTCAACTGGTAGAGTCCCGGAAAACAGAATAGATTGTAGGAATAGACTGGTAGTTGTAACTCTGGGAACCCGAAATGCGAAAGTGCTAAGAGTTGCAAAAAGTATACGAAGCAAGGACCAGTGGAAACAAGTGTACACCAGTGTAGATGAGACAAAAAGAGAACGAGAGAAACAGTATCAACTACCAGAAGGAACTACGGGAGAGGCGAGGAAATGGTGAAAACAATCTGGTCATACGTCGAGGGCAAATTGTAGAGGCGGATGGCAAAAAGATGCAAAGCACTCAGATGGATCGGAAAATGGAAAATGATGACAGATCACACATAAGGAAACACCAGGGAGGGAGTCCCCCAGGAGGAGCAGGTCAACAAGGGCAGTCAAACACCACCTCTTCGAAGGAATAGCCAGCCTAAAATGACAACCACTAGGAGGGGAAGCCAGTCCACAAAACCGGCAAAAACGTAGGCACCAGCACTGATTTGAACAACGATACTACAAATTTGCACGAAGTTGGTGAAGGGGATAAAAATGAGGAAATAAGGAGCACTGGTAACATCACTGTACATGAACTTAGAGTTGTATCTGTACATGCTAGAAACATTATGAACAAATTGGATGAACTGTAGGGGTATATAGCCATAGCACATCCGCAGATCTAGAGAAAGAACTAGCTTTACATGACGTCATACGTAAAGCATGTGCAGCATGCAACAATATTGTGATATTTGGTGATTTTAATCACAGAAGCATAGACTGGAAGAGGATGTATGCGGGAGCAGAAGGGGCACTTACCCAAGATTTATTTCTCACACAACACGTCCATGTTGAAACTAGGGGTGAGAACATTATTATATCTGATTTTATCAACAGAACCGAATATGATTGATGCAGTTAGGGTAAAAGAACCATTCAGTGATCATAGCATTGTGACATGTGATGTCATAGTGTCGGTACAGGTTAAAAAGTGGATAGATACATATTATGATTACAAGAGAGGGAATTGTGAGGAAATGAGGACATTTTAAAGGGACTATGTCTGGGAGCAGGCATTCCAGAATACTGACGTAAACACAAAATGGGATCATTTTAAAGCTGTGGTTAACTCTGCTGTGCAGCGTTTTGCCCCTATCTCAACAAAGAAAAGCAACAGAAAGCCGAGATGGATGTCAAAGAGGGCTGAATTAGCAAGAAGGAAAAAATACCACATGTGGAAGAGATACAGGGAAACCAGAGAGTACCATCTATATGAGGCATACAAACGCCAACGCAATAAAGCCCAGAATGAAGTGGAAAAGGCCAAACGGTACTTTGAGAAAAAACTTGCTGAAAATATAAAACCAGATCCAAAGTCCTTCTTTGCACAAGATCTAAAACTAGGACAAAAGACAGCGTTGGGCCCCTTGTCGATTTTATGGGAGAAGTGATCATAGACTCACTTGAGGCAGCAAACTTACTTAATGACTATTTTACTTCACTGACGAGGAAATGGTTAATTTACCTGGTCCTGTGAATATTTTCACAAAGACATTAGATAAATCATTCCAAAACATTGAGTTTACAACAGCAGTAGTGCAAGAAAAACTTTCAAAAAATGAAACTAAATAAAGCTCCTGGTATAGACAATTTTAATTCCTTAATGTTAAGAGAAATAGCTTCATCTATTGCCTCCCCATTGTGTGAGATCTGTAAAGGCAGTATAGAAATGGGAGAAGTCCCTCTGGATTGGAAAAGGGCAAATGGTACACCTATATACAAAAAAAAAAATGTAATTACAAACCAGTGAGTCTGACATCCCATATATCCAAGACCATGGAATCTATCATAAGAGATGAGATCATCGGACACCTCCAAAAATGAGTTAATTAAGCCATCACAACATGGTTTTTGGAAAGGTCGGTCCTGTTTAACAAACCTTCTAGTTTACCTTGACAAAGTAACAATGTATATAGATCAAGGATTACCAGTTGACTCCATTTATTTGGACTTCAGTAAAGCTTTCGATAGAGTGCCCCACGCCAGGCTAGAGAGGAAGCTGAAGTCATATGGTATAGGAGGAGTTGTAAGTGAATGGATAACTAAGTGGCTGACAGAGTACAACGTGTTGTAATAAATGGGCAAGATTCTGAATGGTCACCAGTAAGGAGTGGAGTCCCACAGGGGTCTGTTTTTGGTCCAGTTTTGTTTGTGATATATATAAATGACCTTGATGAGGGTGTGAGAAACCATATTCTTAAATCTGCTGATGACACTAAGCTTTTTAGTCAAGTATCAACGTATGAGGACGCGGAAATATTACAAAAGGATCTGAGTACCCTAAATGAGTGGAGTACTGAATGGTCGATGTTGTTCAATGCTGAAAAATGCAAATGTATACATTACGGATACAACAAAAAACAGTATGACTATTTTATGGGACATGAATGCATTGAAACAACACACGAGGAGACAGACTGAAGAGTCATATTCATAGAAACACTGGATGTAACAAAAGAATGTGTCAGGGCAGCTAATAAGGCACATGCAATGCTAGGCATGATAAATAGATCCTTTAAATATAAAACCAAGGAGGTAGTTTTAAAATTATATAAATCCTTAGTGAGACCCCATCTGGATTATTGTATTCAGGCACGGCGCCCATTTAAACAGAAATATATACATTTATTATAATCTATACAACGAAAGATGAGCAGGATTATTCCTGAATTAAGGCATTTACACTATCCAAGTCGATTAAGAATATTAAAAATACCAACTTTGGAAATAAGAAGGGTGAGAGCCAATTTATTGGAAGTTTTTAAAATAATAAATGGGTTGGATAGTATATTTCCTGCCAACTTCTTTATTATGGAAAATGAGCATGGCAAAACATAAGCAAATTACACTCTAGGCTTGATATACGAAAGTACTCTTTCACTCAAAGGATAGTAAACGATTGGAATAGACTTCCTGGAAGTGCTGTTATGTCCGCAAGCGTCAACCAATTTAAGGGTCACATTGACAAGTATCTGCGAAATAGGGCGGAAGATTACACGAGTGACTCCCTTCGTCGTCAACTTCTCGAATATCATATATTTGACTAGAAAAGAGCGGATTAAAATCGTGCAATGTATTTGCGTATCTAAACTATAACTATAATAAGTGGCCGCAGCTTGATTGCTGCAACAACGCAAACTCGATTTGACACCAGTTGTAAAGTTCGAAAGAGAAACTTGTACTGGTGGATAACCTGATTGTAAAGAATGAAGAGTATTGCTGTTGACGTGTATCAAACGTTACGGACCAACCTCCCCACACATACCATGGTAACGGTTCTCAGCAGTTTTGCGATCACAACCTAAGACAAAACAACGGTTTCGCCATCTAGCGATCATCGGCTACTCGATAGCAGTGATCACCAGAGGGCCGCTCTCAGCCTGCCACTTGGTCTGCATCGTTATACTGACGTTGAGATCTTTCAGGATATTACGTATTACCCTTACAGGAAAATACAAGCGAAAACTGGACCAAAATACACTAATAAAATAGTATATGCTTGTTTCAAAAAATAGGTATTTTAATCGAAATGAAATATGTGTTATCTCTTCATATTAAAAATATTTGTATAATTCCTTAATACTGGCATACTTCAGTTACTACATGATGCCATGTGGTTTCAATCAAACACATGGTAACATTACTTCAACTTTATTCAATACATAAATTGTGTAATAAAGACAAACTAAACAATGAAGTAAAATACATTACATACCTGTATTTAATATGTATGTGAAGAATTTTATTTGGGTGAATTGTTTTTGATATTCGTAAAGTTCGTTTATAAGGGTGTCTCCCCGATACCAACTATTACTGTCACAAAGGAGTCTCCTGGTCCTATTTATGATTCAGTGTCATATTTTTGCCATGTATACAATACGTTTACGTATATGTGCTATTGTTTAAAATAATTAACATGATATATTGTATTATGTACGGGTCAAATAAAAGAAATTTCTTCTTCACTGACATATTGACTGAACCTGCCCCGTGGGCCTGCCTTTGATTCTGTGTTCAGCTTGTACATTACAATGATTACATCACTTAGTCGGGTCATTACCAATCATAATATTACATCACTTAGTCGAGTCATTACTAATCATAATATTACATCACTTAGTCGAGTCATTACTAATCATAATATTACATCACTTAGTCGAGTCATTACTAATCATAATATTACATCACTTAGTTGAGTCATTACTAATCATAATATTACATCACTTAGTCGAGTCATTACTAGTCATAATATTACATCACTTAGTCGAGTCATTACTAATCATAATATTACATCACTTAGTTGAGTCATTACTAATCATAATATTACGTCACTTAGTCGAGTCATTACTAATCATAATATTACATCACTTAGTCGAGTCATTACTAATCATAATATTACATCACTTAGTTGAGTCATTACTAATCATAATATTACATCACTTAGTGAGTCATTACTAATCATAATATTACATCACTTAGTCGAGTCATTACTAATCATAATATTACATCACTTAGTCGAGTCATTACTAATCATAATATTACATCACTTAGTCGAGTCATTACTAATCATAATATTACATCACTTAGTCGAGTCATTACTAATCATAATATTACATCACTTAGTCGAGTCATTACTAATCATAATATTACATCACTTAGTCGAGTCATTACTAATCATAATATTACATCACTTAGTTGAGTCATTACTAATCATAATATTACATCACTTAGTCGAGTCATTACTAATCATAATATTACATCACTTAGTCGAGTCATTACTAATCATAATATTACATCACTTAGTTGAGTCATTACTAATCATAATATTACGTCACTTAGTCGAGTCATTACTAATCATAATATTACATCACTTAGTCGAGTCATTACTAATCATAATATTACATCACTTAGTTGAGTCATTACTAATCATAATATTACATCACTTAGTTGAGTCATTACTAATCATAATATTACATCACTTAGTCGAGTCATTACTAATCATAATATTACATCACTTAGTCGAGTCATTACTAATCATAATATTACATCACTTAGTTGAGTCATTACTAATCATAATATTACATCACTTAGTCGAGTCATTACTAATCATAATATTACATCACTTAGTCGAGTCATTACTAATCATAATATTACATCACTTAGTCGAGTCATTACTATCATAATATAAGTCATCATTTATATGCTGATGACATCACGTTAGTAAGTCATTACTATCAATGGATACACAAATGTCGTCACCTTCAAATGATTCATCACTGACGTCTTGCGTAGGGTACCAAGTCAAATTAAGTTCATAGTCAATCATTACAATCTAATCTAATCATTATTGGTACAAAACAACTAAACACGATTGTCGACTACTTTCCAGGTAGAATACTTGGTAATGATACATCACAACCAGATACCATTCAGAATTTGGCTGTTGTCATTGACAATGATTTCTATTTTGAGTCATTACAATATAAATCATACTTTCGATCATTTTACATAATTTACATCAATCCAGGGCATTTAATCATTATTCAACAGGGGCATGACAAAAATATTACTTTAGTTAATTCTCGACTAAAATTTAATCATTTTCATGACAATCATAATATTACATCACTTAGTCGAGTCATTACTAATCATAATATTACATCACTTAGTCAGTCATTACTAATCATAATATTACATCACTTAGTGAGTCATTACTAATCATAATATTACATCACTTAGTTGAGTCATTACTAATCATAATATTACATCACTTAGTTGAGTCATTACTAATCATAATATTACATCACTTAGTTGAGTCATTACTAATCATAATATTACATCACTTAGTTGAGTCATTACTAATCATAATATTACATCACTTAGTCAGTCATTACTAATCATAATATTACATCACTTAGTCGAGTCATTACTAATCATAATATTACATCACTTAGGGTCATTACAATCATAATATTACATCACTTAGTCGAGTCATTACTAATCATAATATTACATCACTTAGTCAGTCATTACTAATCATAATATTACATCACTTAGTTGAGTCATTACTAATCATAATATTACATCACTTAGTGAGTCATTACTAATCATAATATTACATCACTTAGTCAGTCATTACTAATCATAATATTACATCACTTAGTCAAGTCATTACTAATCATAATATTACATCACTTAGTTGAGTCATTACTAATCATAATATTACATCACTTAGTTGAGTCATTACTAATCATAATATTACATCACTTTAGTCATTACTAATCATAATATTACATCACTTAGTCGAGTCATTACTAATCATAATATTACATCACTTAGTCGAGTCATTACTAATCATAATATTACATCACTTAGTCGAGTCATTACTAATCATAATATTACATCACTTAGTTGAGTCATTACTAATCATAATATTACATCACTTAGTCGAGTCATTACTAATCATAATATTACATCACTTAGTCGAGTCATTACTAATCATAATATAAGTCATCATTTATATGCTGATGACTCACGTTTATATATCATTTCATCAATGGATACACAAATGTCTATGTCACCTTCAAATGACTGCCTCACTGACGTCTTGCGTGGAGGGTACCAAGTAAATTGAAGTTAAGTGTCAATAAAACTAATCTAATCATTACTGGTACAAAACAACTAAACACGATTGTCGACTACTTTCCAGGTAGAATACTTGGTAATGATACATCACAACCAGATACCATTCAGAATTTGGCTGTTGTCATTGACAATGATTTCTGATTTTGCCAGTACTTTTCACAAGTATGCAAATCATGTTTCTATGATATACGTGATTTCCGTCGAATCCAGGTCATTTGTCATTATCAACAGACATGACAAAATCAGTTGCTTTAGTTAATTCTCGACTATTGTAACTCATTTCATGACAACAGCCAAAAAGACATAATTAAACTCCAAGATATACAAAATTATTTAGCACGCGTAGTAATTAAGGATCCCCGTTCCTCACTATCACTACCGCTACATAAGTATACACGCACGCACGCACGCACGCACGCACGCACGCACGCACGCACGCACGCACGCACGCACGCACGCGCACACACACACACACACACACACACACACACACACACACACACACACATATATATAATGTACATATTATGCATATCTATGCATTGTTATATGTTAGGCAAACACACAGATACACACAAACCCCCCACACACTGACGGTGTATTTAGAAGTCATGAATATCATGTTATCTTTTCGGTCAGTAATACAGACATGTACGTACGTATGTACATAGGTGCGGACGTACTTATGTAAGCACGTATCTGTGTATATGCTGCATTTTGCAGTATGTGTTTATAAAATAAATTATTAATGTTATGATAATTATTGTGATATATGTCTTTGTTGTAGGATCCACTGCCACGAATGTCAAAGTGTGTGTTGACGAGACATACCAGAATCAGTTCATGAAGAGTTTGCAAAAGCTGCGCCAGAACGACGAGTATACGGACGTGACGTTGCAGTCAGGTGACGTCAACATTCCGTGTCACCGAAATGTTTTGGCAGCAGCAAGCGATTACTTCAAGGCAATGTTCGAATGCGGTCTGAAAGAAAGCACGTCTGACACTGTCCAGCTGACAATGGAACCGGAAATACTGAGAAGCGTGGTTGACTACATTTACACCGGCGAGTTTGAGCTGACAGTCGACAACGTAGAGAATTTGGTCAAATCAGCCGATGTGTTGTCGCTGGAGCGTCTGAAAGCTAACTGCGCTGATTTCATGATCTCGCAAGTCGACCCACACAACTGCTTCCAACTCTGCCGATTCTCGACATTGTATGGACTCGATCAGCTGCAGAAGGTTACCCGACAGTTCATTTGTGCCGAGTTCAAGACCGTCGCATTTGATGTAGAGTTCAAAGAATTGACCAGTTCTGAACTGATCGAGTTCATTAAAGACGACGCTGTCAATGTCGCTAATGAAGACGTTGTCTTCGAGGCCGTGATTGGGTGGATTCGACACGATCTCGACAAGAGAAGGTCGTCATTTGAAGAGATCATGAAATACGTCCGCCTGCCGTTTTGTTCGAACAGTTGCCTATGGGAAGTGAAGGACATATATGATCTCTTAACCCCCAAATGCTTTGAATATCTACATGAGGCAATGGCGTTCCAGAAAGACGTAGCGCATCGTGAACGCATCAGCAGTGGTCGCACATTGCCAAGAGCCAACTACCGCACGAAGCCATGCCTCCTCGTCGTGGGCGGAGTGACTACTGTAGCGAGCGGAGACATTGATTCCAAACGCTGTGAGTACTACAAGGAAGACACCACCTGTTGGGAGTCACTGACGGACCTGCCGTGGTCTTTAGGCAGCTTTTATAACGTGTGTGGCGTTGATGAAGGTCTGATTTTGACAGGTGGCTTTTCGGAAAATGCGTTGGAGCAATGTTGGCTCTACGATGTGGTCACAAAGAAGTGGGAGTCGATGCCGCCACTGATCACTGCTCGGTGTCACCATCGCAGTGTCTCGCTGAGCGGCGGCGTGTATGTGGTGGGAGGGAGAGGTATTGGCGACGTGCTGGCGTCGGTCGAGCGTCTGGACCTTAGGCGGCGACAGTGGTCGACAGTGGCCGACATGCCTCAGGCGGTGTGTGGTGCACCGGTTGCCACATTCGGCAACAAACTCTTTGTCTTCGGTGGGCGAGATGCCTATAACACGCCCTTGCGCTGCACCCAGGTGCTAGACACGACGCGGGGCAGTTGGAACACTCAATCAGACACACCGGACGTGTGTGACGTCGGCGCTGCCGTTACTTTGAACGACTCCATTTACCTGGTGGGAGGGTTTCGCCGGAGTTGTCTAAAATACGACCCGGCCTCAGACAGTTGGACAAGACTGAGTCGGCCACAGCTGGCCCACGTCAACGCCCCAGCAGTCGTGTGGCGCGGGTCGATACTCGTGGCAGGAGGTCATGATCCCGAGGAGTCGTCATCTGTCATCGAAACGTACGATCCCCCGACCGATACCTGGACTGTCTGTGACATTGCACTGAACGCGAAGCTGTCAGGTCATTGTGTGTTCACCATTGACCTCTCTGCTTTGTGACAGCGAGAACAGTGTCCACACTATGCGTGTGCGTGAACGTTATGTTGGTAATTCTGAACATCAATTCAGTAGTACTCGGTTACTGTAATTTCAACTGTTTCAATTTGGAAACTTACCATCCTACGAAATGAACTATCTGCAGCAGGAATAAGCCAAGAAAAATAATTTATTCTGCCTGACGTTATTAGCAAAATTCAATGAAAAAATATCTAATGCATAACATGTTTACAATACTCGCACTAGAAAATAGTAACAATAACAGACGTTCATAGTTACGCCATAACATACACGCATGGACGCACACACACACGCACGCGTGAACACACACACGCACATTGTTGCGAAATAAAATCTTGTCGTGCATGTCACCGTCTCTCAAGCATGCTTCGTGTGGTCAGTTGGTTCCGTGTCAACGTGAGTGATGTACGTTGAATATCGATAGACGTACAGTTGACCTGTCTTGTGTTTGTTGGGGTAATGAACATATTGGTCATTAAAGTATATTGTGTATCAATAAGTCGACTGGTTCTCTGTGAACTATCTACTCTTCTCATAATTACTATATTGAACTATCTACTCTTCTCATTGATAAGCGAACGTGTACTTATCTATTTGTAAAAATTATAATTCATTTGTGATAAATTGCGACAATTACGTCATGCAAAGTTTAAGCGCCGAAACAGGAGTGAGCGGAGGTGAGTGTTAATGTGTGTAAAGAGAGCGGGGATTTGACAATATGAATTATATAGAAGTGGTTTTGTGTAATTTTGCTTGATGGAATGTTGGAATTAGGCTCCCTTTTGGGTGCAATCACAGTTTTTGTAGAACCCTAGACGAGTCTCAAAGTGACGGAGGCTAATTCTATTTCTAACCTTCCATCAAGCAAAATTATACAAAACCCACACCACTTCTATATAATTCATTTTGTCAAATCCCCGCCCCCTTTACAAACATTAAGGAGCCAACTATTAGTAAACACTGAGCAAGGTTTATTGACTGGAACGCCGGTTTTTAAACTAAAAATCGATAGTTTTATGGTTGATTTGATTGGGTTGCAATCTCCACAAAATTAGGAACGTATGGCTGACAGGAATATCCGCGATTCGGTTGTGCCAAAATATACTTTCCTATTCATCTCCTGTTACTTTGAGAGTGATCGTATACAGCACAAGTCACAAAGACTGCAAAGAACAGATAGTTTAATTTATTTCGGCAAATTACACTTGTATTTTGACACAATCATCAACTCGAATTCAACAATAGTTAAACAGAGTTCTCGCTACTGCAGTCAACACAAAAGTCTAGTGTTTGTTGCATCACCCGCGAGGACAGTTCAAACGCCCGTCACACGTATGAGTCGCAACATCTCGCACGAGTATTACACCAGACGTAGCTTGGACCGAACAACTGGTGCTGAGTTTACTGCCATATTCAGTTAAACTGCCTCGTCTCAGTGGCGTACAATGAAATGAGTACTAGAGGAGGAAACCATACTGTTGAAGATTTGTTTTTGGCGACTTAACATTTAGAAAGTTGTTTACCTTCTCCTCAAAACCTTGATTTGCACACACCCTCGAAGCTTTCGAAAAGCATCGAGTTGCACCCACAAATATGAGGAAGATAATCGCCAGTCTCCTCCAAACACAATTATGCGATAAAACACACGTATGCGCTCAAATGCATACCTCTTCCATGCATAGCGAGGCCTAATCGTATGTCCAGCCCCGCCACAAATGTAGAGAGGGTTTCAATGACAAATAAAACAAAGAGGGTGAAAACGAAAACGACGACAAACTGACCTGCCGCGGATCCGCCTCGACTTCGTATACGTTTTACGTCCTACTCGTTGTTGGGCGGAAACGGCAATGACGTGACTGGTAATTGTGCCAATCCGCAGCTGCGCAGTGCGTAACGTCCTGGCATTATTATACCCTTTTACGCATGCGCCAGTTCTTACCTTTCCTGTGTGTGTGCGTTCGCGTCTGGATGTGTCTGTTTTGTCTTCTTAAAACACGCATTTTATACTATTGCCAAATAAATACAGAAACAATTCATAGCTTATGTACTTGCGTGCGAGATAACGCGCGCGTCTGAGTACAAGTGTGTGCACGTGTACAAGTGTGTGCACGTGTACAAGTGTATGCACGTGTACAAGTGTGTGCACGTGTAAAAGTGTGTGCACGTGTACAAGTGTGTGCACGTGTAAAAGTGTGTGCACGTGTACAAGTGTGTGCACGTGTACAAGTGTGTGCACGTGTACAAGTGTGTGCACGTGTACAAGTGTGTGCACGTGTAAAAGCGTGTGCACGTGTACAAGTGTGTGCACGTGTACAACTGTGTGCACGTGTACAAGTGTGTGCACGTGTACAAGTGTGTGCACGTGTACAGGTGTACAAGTGTGTGCACGTGTACAAGTGTGTGCACGTGTACAAGTGTGTGCACGTGTAAAACTGTGTGCACGTGTACAAGTGTGTGCACGTGTACAAGTGTGTGCACGTGTACAAGTGTGTGCACGTGTACAAGTGTGTGCACGTGTAAAAGTGTGAGCACGTGTAAAAGTGTGTGCACGTGTACAAGTGTGTGCACGTGTACAAGTGTGTGCACGTGTACAACTGTGTGCACGTGTACAAGTGTGTGCACGTGTACAAGTGTGTGCACGTGTACAAGTGTGTGCACGTGTACAAGTGTGTGCACGTGTACAAGTGTGTGCACGTGTACAAGTGTGTGCACGTGTACAAGTGTGTGCACGTGTACAACTGTGTGCACGTGTACAAGTGTGTGCACGTGTACAAGTGTGTGCACGTGTACAAGTGTGTGCACGTGTACAAGTGTGTGCACGTGTACAAGTGTGTGCACGTGTACAAGTGTGTGCACGTGTACAAGTGTGTGCACGTGTACAAGTGTGTGCACGTGTACAAGTGTGTGCACGTGTACAAGTGTGTGCACGTGTACAAGTGTGTGCACGTGTACAAGTGTGTGCACGTGTACAAGTGTGTGCACGTGTAAAAGTGTGTGCACGTGTACAAGTGTGTGCACGTGTACAAGTGTGTGCACGTGTACATTCGAACAAAATACTGTGTGAGACCACATTTGATTCCCCACAGTTACAATTGCCTTCATTTCCTGTCAAATATTTTCACGACGTTCTTTCAAAATTTCTCGGTAATTTTAGCATCCACTGACAAAGGTGCCCTGGAAAATTCATACAATTAGCATACCTACGTTTCTCAGCAAACACTTTTCATCGTGACCCGTCTTCCTTCCTGCTAGAAACTGATTTGTCGTGATTATATCACCAATCAAAGTGAGACCTCTCACACTACGCAGGAAAAACCCTATGACATCGGTCACGGTTTGACAGTTGTAAACCCCGCTGGCTGTGACGTCACTTTTACTTACGCAGCACTACACATGTCGTCAAGGAATGTCACACAACCTGCAGAATGTTGTTGCTTTCTTGGGGAGGTCTTTTGTCGTACTGGTAATGAGGATGGCCGACATTTGATGTCATCTTACCCCAGCTCACTTGTCGTAGTCAAATAAGTGCCGCTGTATAGCGTCTAGGAGAAACTTAGCAGGAAATAAAAGCCGCACAATGATCTGCTGGGGGAACTTTATACCTGCTCCGACATCTCCAATTCTCTACTGGGATAAGCTGGCTTAATAGCATTTTCAAACACGTTTTGGTTATTTACCAATGCGGAATTAAAATAATGAATTCAGTATTGACAAATTGAACTTAAAAAGATCGATGTCATCGTGAGAGAGAGAGAGAGAGAGAGAGAGAGAGGTGGTGTGTGTGTGTGTGTGTGTGTGTGTGTGTGTGTGTGTGTGTGTGTGTGTGTGTGTGTGTGTGTGTGTGTGAGTGTGTGTGTGTATATGTGAGTGTGCGTGTGTGTATGTATGTGTGTGAGTATTTGTGTGTATGTATGTGTGTATGTGTGTGTACGTGCGTGTGTGTATGTATGTATATACGTATGTGTGTGAGTGTGTATATATGTGTGTGTATGTATGTGTGTGTATGTGTATGTGTGTTTATGGTGTGTGTGTGTGTGTGTGTGTGTGTGTGTGTGTGTGTGTGAGTGTTGTGTGAGTGTGTGTATATGTGAGAGTGCGTGTGTGTATGTATATGTGTGAGTGTTTGTGTGTATGTATGTGTGTATGTGTGTGTACGTGCGTGTGTGTATGTATGTATATACGTATGTGTGTGAGTGTGTATGTATGTGTGTGTATGTATGTCTGTGTATGTATGTGTAGTGTTTTGTGGTGTTTATGTGTTGTGTGTGTGTGTGTGTGTGTGTGTTGTGAGTGTGTGTGAGTGTGTGTATATGTGAGTGTGCGTGTGTGTATGTATATGTGTGAGTGTTTGTGTTGTGTGTATGTATGTATGTGTATGTGTGTGTGTGGTGTGTGTCGTGCGTGCGTGCGTGGTGCGTGTATGTATGTATGTATGTATGTATGTGTGTGAGTGTGTATTTGTGTGTGTATGTATGTGTGTATTTGTGTGTGTATGTGTGTATGTGTGTGTATGTGTGTGTGTATATGTGTGTGTATGTGTGTGTGTGAGTGTGTGTGTGTGTGATGTGTGTGTGGTGAGTGTGTGTGTGTAGTGTATGTGTGTGTGTGTGTGTGCGCGTGTGTGTGTATGTGTATGTATTGTAATGTGTGTTGTGTGTTGTGTGTGTGTGTGTAGTGTGTGTGTGAGTATGTGTATGTGTATGTGTATGTGTATGTGTATGTGTATGTGTATGTATGTGTATGTATATGTAGTATGTATATGTTATGTATTGTATTGTATTGTATTGTATTGTATATGTTATGTGATTGTATGTTATGTTATGTATGTGTATGTGTATTGTATGTGTATGTGTATGTGTATGTATGTGTAGTGTATGTGTATGTGTATGTGTATGTGTAGTGTATGTGTATGTGTATGTGTATGTGTATGTGTATGTGTATGTGTATGTGTATGTGTATGTGTATGTGTATGTGTATGTGTAGTGTATGTGTATGTGTATGTGTATGTGTATGTGTATGTGTATGTGTATGTGTATGTGTATGTGTATGTGTATGTGTATGTGTATGTGTATGTGTATGTGTATGTGTATGTGTATGTGTATGTGTATGTGTATGTGTATGTGTATGTGTATGTGTATGTGTATGTGTATGTGTATGTGTATGTGTATGTGTTGTGTATGTGTTGTGTTGTGTATGTGTATGTGTATGTGTATGTGTATGTGTATGTGTATGTGTATGTGTATGTGTATGTGTATGTGTATGTGTATGTGATGTATGTATGTATGTATGTATGTATGTATGTATGTATGTATATATGTGTGTGTATGTATGTATGTGTGTGAGTGTACGCCCCGCTGCAGCTATCGAGATCTGCTGGTCTGTAATTCCGGTGTGACACATTGCCAATAGTTAGTGCTCCAGGTCGGAAGTCAGCTGCGACGGACAATGTCACAGTCTTATCTAATTCTCGTCAGACATTTATAAATTCAGGCTGCTTAGCAGTGGTCGTGAATGTCCTTCGATCAAATGGATACGGGAAAGAAACAATTAGGTCTAAAGTCTCAATCGGCTCCACGACGACACACTGAATTGATCAAGTCGTGATCAATTCAGTTTGAGTCAGTGTCAGCAGGTTAAACTGCACACGGTACTTCGCAGACAGCCAGTGCAGTGCGCCACGGACAGGTGTCGTGTGAGGCCGCCCAGGGACACGAGAAACAATGCGGGCGGCAGTGTTCCGCACACCGTGTAGCTTTGCCAGCTGACATGTAGGAAGTCTGTGTAGTATCCATTTAAGAAATCCAGCTTTGAGGTGAAAAGTGCGTGGGTGATTATCTGGGCCATTTTCACATCCAGATATTTTCAAATCTTCCCGATGCTTCGCAAATGATAGTTAGCTGACCGACGCACCATGCGCATGCAGTTCATAGTTTCAGTCCATCATTGTTCCAGCATTCCTGGCTGCCTGTATGAACGGAAGGACGCTCTCTACAATACAGATGTCTCTTATGGCTGCGTGTGTGAGCTGCCCTCTTGATCCAACCAAAAGAAACATTTTTGCTGTCGTTTAAATTGAGAACCATTTTAGTTCCAAGCCATTCAGGTCCTGATCTCAACAGTGCACGTCTCTGTAGCGTCCAGTTGTGACTGGCAAGACGCAGGGGCAGATGTGAGCAGTAGTTGACTGTCGCCTGCATACAGGTGAAACTCAATGGGCTCTCGCCGCATGATATCTCCCCGCGGTAAGAGGTAAGCACATAAATGGATATGCCCAGCATTGAGCCCTGGGCTACGCCAAAATCAAGACACCGACAGTTGGACGATGACGCCCCTGGATGAAGACTGGTTGTGTCCTGATGGTGAGGTATGATTTGAACGACGCCATGACTGTTCCAGTGGTGCCCAGTCTAGTGTGTAGTCTGGAGAGGACTGCCCAGTACATATTGAGTAGCACAAGGACACATTAATTGTTGTCAAAGGCGCGAAGCACACTATCACTGACACGGCGAAGCGCTGTTTCAGTACTGTGATATTTCTTACATGCTG
>JAODUO010000703.1:247500-260000 GCA_025642075.2 Ridgeia piscesae
TTATCGTAAAATCATGTTATTTTGAAGTGTTACACGCGTTGTCATAGTGTGTATTTATCGTAAAATCATGTTATTTTGAAGTGTTACACGCGTTGTCATAGTGTGTATTTATCGTAAAATCATGTTATTTTGAAGTGTTACACGCGTTGTCGTAGTGTGTATTTATCGTAAAATCATGTTATTTTGAAGTGTTACACGCGTTGTCATAGTGTGTATTTATCGTAAAATCATGTTATTTTGAAGTGTTACACGCGTTGTCGTAGTGTGTATTTATCGTAAAATCATGTTATTTTGAAGTGTTACACGCGTTGTCGTAGTGTGTATTTATCGTAAAATCATGTTATTTTGAAGTGTTACACGCGTTGTCGTAGTGTGTATTTATCGTAAAATCATGTTATTTTGAAGTGTTACACGCGTTGTCGTAGTGTGTATTTATCGTAAAATCATGTTATTTTAGACAGTGTTATTGAACGTTGTCGACGGAGATGTGTCATTTATGTAAAATCATGTTATGTTGCCAAATGCAAGTTTAGACCCAAGTCGTTAGTTACCAAATAGTTGTATTTATCGTAAAATCATGTTATTTTGAAGTTTACACAGCGTTGTCGTAGTGTGTATTTATCGTAAAATCATGTTATTTTGAAGTGTTACACGCGTTGTCGTAGTGTGTATTTATCGTAAAATCATGTTATTTTGAAGTGTTACACGCGTTGTCGTAGTGTGTATTTATCGTAAAATCATGTTATATTGAAGTGTTACACGCGTTGTCGGTAGTGTGTATTTATCGTAAAATCATGTTATTTTGAAGTGTTACACACGCGTTGTCGATAGTGTGTATTTATCGTAAAATCATGTTATTTTGAAGTGTTACACGCGTTGTCGTAGTGTGTATTTATCGTAAAATCATGTTATTTTGAAGTGTTACACGCGTTGTCGTAGTGTGTATTTATCGTAAAATCATGTTATTTTGAAGTGTTACACGCGTTGTCGTAGTGTGTATTTATCGTAAAATCATGTTATTTTGAAGTGTTACACGCGTTGTCTAGTGTGTATTTATCGTGAAATCATGTTATTTTGAAGTGTTACACGCGTTGTCGTAGTGTGTATTTATCGTAAAATCATGTTAAATTTGAAGTGTTACACGCGTTGTCGTAGTGTGTATTTATCGTAAAATCATGTTAAAATGGTCAATGTGTATCCTATATTTACATTTTAACATAAGCATTCATTATTTGTTTTGTATGACTTTTGTAATTGCTCATTTGTGGCACTAGAAAGTATGACTGCCTCTCACGTGACGGCCTTGGTGTTGACCGTGACACCTGCTGGGGGTGATGCGGATGATGATGATTATAATAACGTAACTTCTAGTGAGCCTAAAACCAAGAAACAACCCTGGAAACCAAGCTCAGAGACGCATCGTCAAGAATAAGGGTTGATCAATCTCACAGTCTATAAATATCCGGTTGTCGACAGATGGATTGACAAGCCAGAAAGGTACGGCGGATAGGCAAGATTATAAAGGTACGTATATAAATGAAAGAATTATAATTAGAAGGAATTATATTCCAAAGAGTTGGTGTAGCTACAGAAAAAGACCCAGTCCCAATGTCAGTATTTACTCTAGGAAAAACTAGTGAAGTTAATTTTGGGTCATCATACATACATAGTAAATTAACAGTTTCTACACGTCTTGTAATTGGGATGATCCAGGAAGGCCTGAGAGATCGCTGTCACACGGGCAACCCTATGATGATAACTAATGACACAAAATACATAGTGTCAACAATGTTATTGTTACTATGATGCAATAATTACAGAGAAGTAGAAACAATCCTAAGTAATTGTAGAGAACAATTAACATTAGAACAGGGAACAAATATTAATAAATAAATAAATAATAATTTTATATTTCCGCTGGTATATTCTGTTTGAAGATGTAGCAGTTAATTATTCCACGTTAAAGTAAATCAGAACTAGCGGATCGAAATAGGAAATGTGTTCTTGCGGGTGTAAGCAATGAACGCAAATACAGCGCTTGCTTACTTGAAAATGTATGGTAAGTAATACTACATATCTTAAAGATATAATAATGTCGCATTTAATACAACTAATGAAAACACGAATGTTGCGAAACCGGAAGTGGACATGAATCGAATGCCACCTACCATCGTAGTCTCCGACCTCTGTTATGCCGTCTTTCATCTGTTCCTCAATGTCAGCCAACACCTTGCGATAGTCCTCCTCCGTGCCTTCAACTAGGCCGACAGATGGCGCCACCTGTAGCGTCATGTAAACTGGGATGGCTCGAGGTAAGACGGGCGAATATATCCTCCCTGGGAAAACGGGATGCGCATTAGGCGCCCATCTTTCAGGTTAACATTCAGTATGTTGATGAAACCATCGCGTGGTGAAATCATTGTCGGGCTTAACAAAACACAATGTTAAAAACCTGTTGTACCAACAATAGTTGTTCATAACCAGTTTGCTTAAGCAGCAGACATCCATTATCCCTTCCGTACATTGCATAAACAAAACGTACACGCCATCAACCATATGCCTCAGACTTGCGTACAAAAACGCACGCACACCCACACCCACACACCACACACACACGCACGCACGCACGCACGCACGCACGCACGCACGCACGCACGCACGCACACACACACACACACACACACTCAGGCGGACACACCACGTATGCACGCAAGTACAATCAATCATTCAGTCAGTCATACACTGACACGTCAACGACCGCAAAACAACCCATCCCTCCAAGTATACAACATTTGGATCGTGTAGAAACGCACCGTGCCAGACGGAATGTCCCACCAGGTAGCGCTCGTCGTAGACATCGATGACTCTCATTTTGCCGAAGCTGATTTCGGCGCCCTCGTCAGATGCGAACGTAAATGGAACCGTTTCGTCGTTTTCAAACATCATCCACATTGGTCCGTCGCGGTCGTTGTGGACGGCCAGCGCTGACACCAGATCGTCCATGCTCGCAGACCGCATCACTGACGGGATGTTCAAGTGGAACACGACATAAGTAATTAACATAGATAAAAACACGTAACTATCGGTTATGACTATGCAAATGATGTATCCAGATTGCTTGGCAAACTCGGTCAAACGGTCAACAAAATGGCTGCTTTTCGTCTTATTATATTATGTTGTTGAAATTCTGCCTTCAGAAGATTACCTCTGTGGCAGTAATCATGTTAAGATGTCGAACGTAAGCAGTAATGTTTGTTCTGAGAGACGTCATGTCGCAGTGTTAATGTAATTCACATATTTAACCGTTTTCACGAGTGTTGGCAGACCTTGACGGAGACCTCGCATAATTCTGATCGTGAAGCAAGCAAGCAGCATTGCGATGGGTACGTCAATTAGTTCCTAGGTTATTTGTGACTAATAAACAATCTTGTCGATATGAATGAGAGACCACAAGCAAGTGTGTTATGTATTAATGAGAGACCACAAGCAAGTGTGTTATGTATTAATGAGAGACCACAAGCAAGTGTGTTATGTATTAATGAGAGACCACAAGCAAGTGTGTTATGTATTAATGAGAGACCACAAGCAAGTGTGTTATGTATTAATGAGAGACCACAAGCAAGTGTGTTATGTATTAATGAGAGACCACAAGCAAGTGTGTTATGATTAATGAGAGACCACAAGCAAGTTGTTATATATGATGATGACCACGATGATGTTATGATATGGTAATGGTTGATCACGTTGATATGATTGTCCAATATTGCATTAATTCTTTACTTAGAAACGCAAGTGGTATGATCTTGTGATGAAAGTCTTCTTTTATGTATAACGTCACAGGTAAGTAGATAAATGAGTAGATAATCATTAGATAGAAATATTGGAAGGTAGTCATTAGATGGAATGAGTTAAACCATACATACAAAGAAACAGCCGTGAAACATTTACAGTGTTGCACAGTAATGACACATTAACATAGTCTCAAAACTTAATAAACAACAACCAAAGTCCGATGATAGTTTTAGAGAACGTATAGAATAAAGATATGCCGAAGATGTAGGATTGAAATACAATTTGGATTAAGTCCTTATCTAGCTTTTGTCAGACGTGACTATAACTTCAGATACATATAAGAACCACAAACCACCTCCACCACCGCTAAACCACCAAACCAGCAGCAACAGCAAAATCAACAGCATCACTATAATCAGCACCATCACAACCCGGCAGCACTTCGATGATAACCACTGTGTAATACCAGACGCAACTAACTGTGTAGTACCAGACGCAACTGTGTAGTACCAGACGCAACTAACTGTGTAGTACCAGACGCAACTGTGTAGTACCAAACGCAACTAACTGTGTAGTACCAGACGCAACTAACTGTGTAGTACCAGACGCAACTAACTGTGTAGTACCAGACTCAACTGTGTAGTACCAGACGCAACTAACTGTGTAGTACCAGACAACTAACTGTGTAGTACCAGACGCAACTAACTGTGTAGTACCAGACGCAACTAACTGTGTAGTACCAGACGCAACTAACTGTGTAGTACCAGACGCAACTAACTGTGTAGTACCAGACGCAACTAACTGTGTAGTATCAGACGCAACTAACTGTGTAGTATCAGACGCAACTAACTGTGTAGTATCAGACGCAACTAACTGTGTAGTATCAGACGCAACTAACTGTGTAGTATCAGACGCAACTAACTGTGTAGTACCAGACGCAACTAACTGTGTAGTATCAGACGCAACTAACTGTGTAGTACCAGACGCAACTAACTGTGTAGTATCAGACGCAACTAACTGTGTAGTACCAGACGCAACTAACTGTGTAGTACCAGACGCAACTAACTGTGTAGTATCAGACGCAACTAACTGTGTAGTATCAGACGCAACTAACTGTGTAGTACCAGACTCAACTGTGTAGTACCAGACGCAACTAACTGTGTAGTACCAGACGCAACTAACTGTGTACTACCAGACGCAACTAACTGTGTAGTACCAGACGCAACTAACTGTGTAGTACCAGACGCAACTAACTGTGTACTACCAGACGCAACTAACTGTGTAGTACCAGACGCAACTAACTGTGTAGTACCAGACGCAACTAACTGTGTAGTACCAGACGCAACTAACTGTGTAGTACCAGACGCAACTAACTGTGTAGTACCAGACGCAACTAACTGTGTAGTACCAGACGCAACTTTGTAGTACCAGACGCAACTAACTGTGTAGTACCAGACGCAACTAACTGTGTAGTACCAGACGCAACTAACTGTGTAGTACCAGACGCAACTAACTGTGTAGTACCAGACGCAACTAACTGTGTAGTACCAGACGCAACTAACTGTGTAGTATCAGACGCAACTAACTGTGTAGTACCAGACGCAACTAACTGTGTAGTATCAGACGCAACTAACTGTGTAGTACCAGACTCAACTGTGTAGTACCAGACGCAACTAACTGTGTAGTACCAGACGCAACTAACTGTGTAGTACCAGACGCAACTAACTGTGTAGTATCAGACGCAACTAACTGTGTAGTACCAGACGCAACTAACTGTGTAGTACCAGACGCAACTAACTGTGTAGTATCAGACGCAACTAACTGTGTAGTATCAGACGCAACTAACTGTGTAGTACCAGACGCAACTAACTGTGTAGTACCAGACGCAACTAACTGTGTAGTATCAGACGCAACTAACTGTGTAGTACCAGACGCAACTGTGTAGTACCAGACGCAACTAACTGTGTAGTATCAGACGCAACTAACTGTGTAGTACCAGACGCAACTAACTGTGTAGTACCAGACGCAACTAACTGTGTAGTACCAGACGCAACTAACTGTGTAGTACCAGACGCAACTAACTGTGTAGTACCAGACGCAACTAACTGTGTAGTATCAGACGCAACTAACTGTGTAGTACCAGACGCAACTAACTGTGTAGTACCAGACGCAACTAACTGTGTAGTATCAGACGCAACTAACTGTGTAGTACCAGACTCAACTGTGTAGTACCAGACGCAACTAACTGTGTAGTACCAGACGCAACTAACTGTGTAGTATCAGACGCAACTAACTGTGTAGTATCAGACGCAACTAACTGTGTAGTACCAGACGCAACTAACTGTGTAGTACCAGACGCAACTAACTGTGTAGTACCAGACGCAACTAACTGTGTAGTACCAGACGCAACTAACTGTGTAGTACCAGACGCAACTAACTGTGTAGTACCAGACGCAACTAACTGTGTAGTACCAGACGCAACTAACTGTGTAGTATCAGACGCAACTAACTGTGTAGTACCAGACGCAACTAACTGTGTAGTACCAGACGCAACTAACTGTGTAATACCAGACGCAACTAACTGTGTAGTACCAGACGCAACTAACTGTGTAGTACCAGACGCAACTAACTGTGTAGTACCAGACGCAACTAACTGTGTAGTACCAGACGCAACTAACTGTGTAGTACCAGACGCAACTAACTGTGTAGTATCAGACGCAACTAACTGTGTAGTACCAGACGCAACTAACTGTGTAGTACCAGACGCAACTAACTGTGTAGTACCAGACGCAACTAACTGTGTAGTACCAGACGCAACTAACTGTGTAGTACCAGACGCAACTAACTGTGTAGTACCAGACGCAACTAACTGTGTAGTACCAGACGCAACTAACTGTGTAGTACCAGACGCAACTAACTGTGTAGTACCAGACGCAACTAACTGTGTAGTACCAGACGCAACTAACTGTGTAGTACCAGACGCAACTAACTGTGTAGTACCAGACGCAACTAACTGTGTAGTACCAGACGCAACTAACTGTGTAGTACCAGACGCAACTAACTGTGTAGTACCAGACGCAACTAACTGTGTAGTACCAGACGCAACTAACTGTGTAGTATCAGACGCAACTAACTGTGTAGTACCAGACGCAACTAACTGTGTAGTACCAGACGCAACTAACTGTGTAGTACCAGACGCAACTAACTGTGTAGTACCAGACGCAACTAACTGTGTAGTACCAGACGCAACTAACTGTGTAGTACCAGACGCAACTAACTGTGTAGTACCAGACGCAACTAACTGTGTAGTACCAGACTCAACTGTGTAGTACCAGACGCAACTAACTGTGTAGTACCAGACGCAACTAACTGCGTAGTACCAGACGCAACTAACTGTGTAGTACCAGACGCAACTAACTGTGTAGTACCAGACGCAACTAACTGTGTAGTACCAGACGCAACTAACTGTGTAGTACCAGACGCAACTAACTGTGTAGTACCAGACGCAACTAACTGTGTAGTACCAGACGCAACTAACTGTGTAGTACCAGACGCACAACTGTGTAGTACCAGACGCAACTAACTGTGTAGTACCAAGAAATCAACTAACTGTGTAGTACCAGACGCAACTAACTGTGTAGTACCAGACGCAACTAACTGTGTAGTACCAGACGCAACTAACTGTGTAGTATCAGACGCAACTAACTGTGTAGTACCAGACGCAACTAACTGTGTAGTACCAGACGCAACTAACTGTGTAGTACCAGACGCAACTAACTGTGTAGTACCAGACGCAACTAACTGTGTAGTACCAGACGCAACTAACTGTGTAGTACCAGACGCAACTAACTGTGTAGTACCAGACGCAACTAACTGTGTAGTACCAGACGCAACTAACTGTGTAGTACCAGACGCAACTAACTGTGTAGTACCAGACGCAACTAACTGTGTAGTACCAGACGCAACTAACTGTGTAGTACCAGACGCAACTAACTGTGTAGTACCAGACGCAACTAACTGTGTAGTACCAGACGCAACTAACTGTGTAGTACCGAACTAACTGTGTAGTACCAGACGCAACTAACTGTGTAGTACCAGACGCAACTAACTGTGTAGTACCAGACGCAACTAACTGTGTAATACCAGACGCAACTAACTGTGTAGTACCAGACGCAACTAACTGTGTAGTATCAGACGCAACTAACTGTGTAGTACCAGACGCAACTAACTGTGTAGTACCAGACGCAACTAACTGTGTAGTACCAGACGCAACTAACTGTGTAGTACCAGACGCAACTAACTGTGTAGTATCAGACGCAACTAACTGTGTAGTACCAGACACAACTGTGTAGTACCAGACGCAACTAACTGTGTAGTACCAGACGCAACTAACTGTGTAGTACCAGACGCAACTAACTGTGTAGTACCAGACGCAACTAACTGTGTAGTACCAGACGCAACTAACTGTGTAGTACCAGACGCAACTAACTGTGTAGTACCAGACGCAACTAACTGTGTAGTACCAGACGCAACTAACTGTGTAGTACCAGACGCAACTAACTGTGTAGTATCAGACGCAACTAACTGTGTAGTACCAGACGCAACTAACTGTGTAGTACCAGACGCAACTAACTGTGTAGTACCAGACGCAACTAACTGTGTAGTACCAGACGCAACTAACTGTGTAGTACCAGACGCAACTAACTGTGTAGTACCAGACGCAACTAACTGTGTAGTACCAGACGCAACTAACTGTGTAGTACCAGACGCAACTAACGTGTAGTACCAGACGCAACTAAAGTATCAGACGCAACTAACTGTGTAGTACCAGACGCAACTAACTGTGTAGTACCAGACGCAACTAACTGTGTAGTTAAAACCCGACTCAACTGTGTAGTACCAGACGCAACTAACTGTGTAGTACCAGACCAACTTTTGTACAGAAATAATGTTAGTACCAGACGCAACTAACTGTGTAGTACCAGACGCAACTAACTGTGTAGTACCAGACGCAACTAACTGTGTAGTACCAGACGCAACTAACTGTGTAGTACCAGACGCAACTAACTGTGTAGTATCAGACGCAACTAACTGTGTAGTATCCCGACGCAACTAACTGTGTAGTATCAGACGCAACTAACTGTGTAGTACCAGACGCAACTAACTGTGTAGTACCAGACGCAACTAACTGTGTAGTACCAGACGCAACTAACTGTGTAGTACCAGACGCAACTAACTGTGTAGTACCAGACGCAACTAACTGTGTAGTACCAGACGCAACTAACTGTGTAGTACCAGACGCAACTAACTGTGTAAAACCCCAGACGCAACTAACTGTGTAGTATCAGACGCAACTAACTGTGTAGTACCAGACGCAACTAACTGTGTAGTACCAGACGCAACTAACTGTGTAGTATCAGACGCAACTAACTGTGTAGTACCAGACGCAACTAACTGTGTAGTACCAGACGAACTAACTGTGTAGTACCAGACGCAACTAACTGTGTAGTACCAGACGCAACTAACTGTGTAGTACCAGACGCAACTAACTGTGTAGTACAGACGCAACTAACTGTGTAGTACCAGACGCAACTAACTGTGTAAATACCAGACGCAACTAACTGTGTAGTACCAGACGCAACTAACTGTGTAGTATCAGACGCAACTAACTGTGTAGTACCAGACGCAACTAACTGTGTAGTATCAGACGCAACTAACTGTGTAGTATCAGACGCAACTAACTGTGTAGTACCAGACGCAACTAACTGTGTAGTACCAGACGCAACTAACTGTGTAGTACCAGACGCAACTAACTGTGTAGTACCAGACGCAACTAACTGTGTAGTATCAGACGCAACTAACTGTGTAGTACCAGACGCAACTAACTGTGTAGTACCAGACGCAACTAACTGTTAGCCACCAAGGTATCAGACGCAACTAACTGTGTAGTACCAGACGCAACTAACTGTGTAGTATCAGACGCAACTAACTGTGTAGTACCAGACGCAACTAACTGTGTAGTACCAGACGCAACTAACTGTGTAGTACCAGACGCAACTAACTGTGTAGTACCAGACGCAACTAACTGTGTAGTACCAGACTCAACTGTGTAGTACCAGACGCAACTAACTGTGTAGTACCAGACGCAACTAACTGTGTAGTACCAGACGCAACTAACTGTAGTACCAGACGCAACTAACTGTGTAGTACCAGACGCAACTAACTGTGTAGTACCAGACGCAACTAACTGTGTAGTACCAGACGCAACTAACTGTGTAGTACCAGACGCAACTAACTGTGTAGTACCAGACGCAACTAACTGTGTAGTACCAGACGCAACTAACTGTGTAGTATCAGACGCAACTAACTGTGTAGTACCAGACGCAACTAACTGTGTAGTACCAGACGCAACTAACTGTGTAGTACCAGACGCAACTAACTGTGTAGTACCAGACGCAACTAACTGTGTAGTACCAGACGCAACTAACTGTGTAGTATCAGACGCAACTAACTGTGTAGTATCAGACGCAACTAACTGTGTAGTACTCAGACGCAACTAACTGTGTAGTATCAGACGCAACTAACTGTGTAGTATCAGACGCAACTAACTGTGTAGTATCAGACGCAACTAACTGTGTAGTACCAGACGCAACTAACTGTGTAGTACCAGACGCAACTAACTGTGTAGTACCAGACGCAACTAACTGTGTAGTACCAGACGCAACTAACTGTGTAGTACCAGACGCAACTAACTGTGTAGTACCAGACGCAACTAACTGTGTAGTACCAGACGCAACTAACTGTGTAGTATCAGACGCAACTAACTGTGTAGTATCAGACGCAACTAACTGTGTAGTATCAGACGCAACTAACTGTGTAGTATCAGACGCAACTAACTGTGTAGTACCAGACGCAACTAACTGTGTAGTATCAGACGCAACTAACTGTGTAGTATCAGACGCAACTAACTGTGTAGTACCAGACGCAACTAACTGTGTAGTATCAGACGCAACTAACTGTGTAGTACCAGACGCAACTAACTGTGTAGTACCAGACGCAACTAACTGTGTAGTACCAGACGCAACTAACTGTGTAGTACCAGACGCAACTAACTGTGTAGTACCAGACGCAACTAACTGTGTAGTACCAGACGCAACTAACTGTGTAGTACCAGACGCAACTAACTGTGTAGTACCAGACGCAACTAACTGTGTAGTATCAGACGCAACTAACTGTGTAGTATCAGACGCAACTAACTGTGTAGTATCAGACGCAACTAACTGTGTAGTACCAGACGCAACTAACTGTGTAGTACCAGACGCAACTAACTGTGTAGTACAGACGCAACTAACTGTGTAGTACCAGACGCAACTAACTGTGTAGTACCAGACGCAACTAACTGTGTAGTACCAGACGCAACTGTATCAGACGCAACTAACTGTGTAGTACCAGACGCAACTAACTGTGTAGTACCAGACGCAACTAACTGTGTAGTACCAGACGCAACTAACTGTGTAGTATCAGACGCAACTAACTGTGTAGTACCAGACGCAACTAACTGTGTAGTACCAGACGCAACTAACTGTGTAGTATCAGACGCAACTAACTGTGTAGTATCAGACGCAACTAACTGTGTAGTACCAGACGCAACTAACTGTGTAGTACCAGACGCAACTAACTGTGTAATCAGACGCAACTAACTGTGTAGTATCAGACGCAACTAACTGTGTAGTACCAGACGCAACTAACTGTGTAGTATCAGACGCAACTAACTGTGTAGTATCAGACGCAACTAACTGGAGCACGCGCCCACAAACGATTGTTTGAGCAACATCGCAAACGTCTTGAATTAGACCTACCACAACGTATGTAATAAAAGTATAATATTGATGAATAATAGTTGTTTTCTTTTCTAAATCAAGTAATATAAACATATGGCTGACCTTTTCCACGTGGAAAAAAGATATCAACTTTCCTGTTGATGTTAGTTGGGATGCTGACGAAGTATTCACTCTCGTGTTTGGCGACAATTCGTCTCTGTCTTTTAATGGCTGCGATGCGAAAAATCTGCGGGCAAAGAAACAAACATGTCCAGTCAGGTAATATGTTATACATATTAATGATCTCAAATTGGTGTCCTGCTAAGTAAATCATTCCAGTGTACATTCTATTGTAGCTCAGTACGTGGGTCATTAATCCATTATTCAACGGTTACGCGTTGGCCACCAAGAATTATTAACGAATGTAATTGTAGACTGACTGAAAATGAAACTATCATTCATGTACAGCATTTGATGTGACAGTTACGCCACGCCACGCCACGCCACGCCACGCCACGCCACGCCACGCCACGCCACGCCACGCCACGCCACGCCACGCCACGCCACGCCACGCCACGCCACGCCACGCCACGCCACGCCACGCCACGCCACGCCACGCCACGCCACGCCACGCCACGCCGCCACGCCACGCCACGCCACGCCACGCCACGCCACGCCACGCCACGCCACGCCACGCCACGCCACGCCACGCCACGCCACGCCACGCCACGCCACGCCACGCCACGCCACGCCACGCCACGCCACGCCACGCCACGCCACGCCACGCCACGCCACGCCACGCCACGCCACGCCACTCTACAGAGAAGTAATACGTGCCTCGTCGCCGCTATACGTGTGGTCTTCGTCCCTGCCCGACCACCCCTCGGT
>JAODUO010000703.1:265000-285000 GCA_025642075.2 Ridgeia piscesae
AGAATATACAAAAACCCATTATAGGACATGTGCCACAATACTGGTGACAGTGCTAACAATATAGTCAGATACTGCCTAGCCTCGGGTTCATGCAGCCGAGATATTCTATCTGCTAAGACATTATCTTCTCCTAGAACATGGACCGCTTTCAAACGGAAGTTAAACACAGCTGACAGCCAAAAGATATGTCTGAGATATTTCATTAGCAGAACACTGCGTGATGAACCACGATTAATACACGCTACTGTTGTACTGTTGTCTGACAAAACTACGACGTGTTTGTTGGCCCACAATGGCCCCCATCTTTGTGCTGCTAACACAACCGCAGCCAATTCTTTAAAGTTGATGTGACTGTCCTGAACCGCGGGCAAATCTACCGACCAGTTACAGTAAAAATAGTCGCCCTCGCAGTAACCGCCTGCCCCTACATCACATGCATCTGTATGTACAATAACATCTGGACCCTTATTTATAATAAGCGACATGCCATTGAAAGAATGCATAAATTCCTTCCACCACTGAATGTCCCTTCGCATATCTAGTGTTAATACACATTTGTGATTTGCAGACCGTAATGTACAAATTGCGTCTAAAATTCGCCGGACGAATACTCTCCCGCCGTAGACCACCCCCGCCGCCCAGTGAAGTTTGCCTGCTAAAGACTGTAACTGCCGCTTGCTTGCTCGTTTACGTTTTGCAAATACTTCTAGTTCTGCTTTAAGCGCTAACACTTTTTCTGAAGGCAGACGCTTAACCATAGTTGCTGTATCAATTTCAATACATAAGAAGGTAAGACAACGAGTGGGATCAATCACTTTATCCCAGTTAATAGAAAAACCCAAACGTCGCAATAATGCCACTAAGGTATTCATTGCGACAATACATTCATTCAAGGTCGGTGCACAAATGAAGAAATCATCCAGGTACACTACTACCGCAGTAAAGCCCCGCCTAATCATCATCCGCTTGACTGCCTGGGTTAAGCGGTGAAATATACCAGGTGCCAGTCTTGAACCAAAGGGCAACTTAGTATCACGCAGATATACTACTTGATTATTAAGTACAAATTTTAATCCCGTAAACTGTTGACTTTCTGCACTTATTGACACCGCCCTGTAGGCTGATTTTAAATCAATCTTGGCCATGTAATAGCCAGGTTGTAGCAGGGAGGTGGCATCATCAATAGTTTGAAACCTTTGTGAAAACTCTAAAGTTGCATAGTCGTTTAAGGAATTACGCGAGGGTCGGCTGCAATCATGAATCAGCCGTATGCCGCCTGTAGATTTCGGGATGGCACCTAAAGGGCTTATACAATTTGGCTTGCCGTCACACACAATGTAATTTCCCTCAGATATTTCATGGAGAACTTGCTGCTTGATTGCTAAGTAATTTGGGGATCCTGGTCTGGCAGACGGATGATTTTCAACCTCGACCGGTACAACCTGGACATCACTGTCAACAATGTCAAACCCATATTTCAGCCCACTTAACAAAAATTCCCGATCTGCGTCATCTGCTAATTCTGTTCGCCATACCCCGAGATTTAGTCCTGGCCTGGGACTCACTGCCGGAATTTCCTACCTAGGACAGCTGTTGTTTGACCTGGTCCCTGATGATGTGACGTGGCAGGGTGTGTTTGAGTGCACCCTTTGAACGAGCAGGCATGGACAAACTTACAATCTACATAGCTACAACCTCTGCTTGTGTTCAACATTTTGCAGATTGCCCTGCCATCTACCGTCACTGGTCCTGGACGCTGCCCTGACCTGACGTGATTCGGTGGGGGGCGGGCGTTGTTGCGGGGGGCTCGTGGGGTAAGCTGCATTGTATGCAAATGTGGGATGTCAGTTCCCCACCTAAAGTTATGACTGGCTTGCAGCTTCCTGTACTCCCGGTCATAAAAATAGACTGACACATTCTCATACTTCTGAGTTAGTTGATAGATCTTTGTACTGTAAGACAAATAGTCGATCACTCCCTCATCCCCCAACTTCCCCTCGCCTAACAGCCTGTACATAATTGCCAGGTTCGCAATTGACCACTGGGACAGTGTTATGGCTTCAAGTTTAGGTTTTACCCCGGACTTTACGATAATTTGCCTGCCCTCCTGGGTGCCCGCAACAACCTCCTCCTCGACTGTGTCTTTGGCAATGAAGTCTACGACATCGTAGTGAACATTACAAGACCTACCAGTCGCCGATGATACCAAGTGGACTTGTGGATCTTGCCACAATCCTGGCATTGTTGCGCAATGTTCAAAGCGTGATGCCGTCACGGTTGCTGCTCGCGTGTGTCCGCGCCCTGCGACTGGTTGCGGTGTCGGCGTTGTGGCTGTCGCACCTTGCATAGTCCGCAAATGTTCGCACATCAGTTGAGTGTATACGTCGCGTTCAGTCTCGCTGGCTGGTCCCGTGCCCGCTGCCTGGTCCCGCGCCGGGGCTGTTGCGCCATCCTCGCACGTGGCCGCCGCCACTGTTGTCGCCTCGGTGACTTCCGCCGTCTGATCTGTCGTCTGCTCTGCCTCCGTCGCTTGCCTGGGCTGCAGGGACTTCAGCAGAAGTTTCTGCTGGCCGCGCGGTATTTTTGATTGTGACAAATCCTCCTTGTCGAGCAGTTCTAAAGCATCCATTGAAGTAAAGCCGTCTTTGACAAGGAGGTCGACGGTTTTAGAGGTAATATTGTGCGCCGTCGCCCACTCGCGAAGTTCGCCTTCGGCGACAACTTCGGTGTCCGTCATCTTTGGCAAGTCTTACTGGGCTCGGGGAACGTACCACGCCATCTTCTTGTCCCTCCGAACGATCTCTTCCTCGACCTCGCCAAGATAGCAAGGCCGAACGCACATGGCCGTGCAGGCGAGCTTAAAATTACGCGGGTAAAATACTAACACCGCTTTCAATGTATATCGATTATAACTGAGTAGAGCTGCTGCTGAAACAAGTGAGGCTGATTTGCCGCCAAACACCAGTTTAAATAGAACCGTGGGCCGATTGGGAAATACCAAACCAGATTGCGAAACACCAAAACAGGAAACCACAATATAAACAGAGCCGTGCCTACAGACATTGACTGATGACCCTGGCTTTGCATGACTGGGCCATAATTAAGATTCTGAGCAGCCTGGTGAATAACAAAATACATAGAAATGCCAAAGAAACCACGTTTCCACCACCCGTGATTAATACATAATTAAAAATATTTTAATTCTCACACTAAAAATCTGAGTCCGCACCCGCCCCGCAACTATAATATATCATTCGGCCCGCAGCCCGCCACGCCCCGCTTTTTTGCCAAACCCTGGCCCGCAGCCCGGCCCACAGTGCACTGGTTGGGCTCACTGGGCTGCGGGCCGAAACTCGCCCTGCGGAAGGCCTTACAGGCCACACACAGACCGTTAAGCGGCGTGATTATCTGAAGCCATACACACAGTGGTGTACATTTAGAAAGGTCATTCAAATCATGTTCCGTGTTGCACAATTAAGAATCCTAAAGAGAACCGAGAAAATGCGGTTTAAATTATTAATTCAATTTAACGCTATTTTTGTAGGTCCCGTGTTGCTGGTCTCTACTGCTTCTGACAATAGCAGCAGTCACAGTTGTACCTTGTGTTCTACGACCACCTGTTCCGTTGATGATTACATCAGACGTGATCTACCACCTTCTCCCTCAGTACTTCTACTCTTAGTTTGTCTGTTTTCCATACTCTAGCAACTTTCATGACGCTGCAAAAGGGCCATTCTCTAAACAAGTCTGACAGTTGGCATGGAAAATGTCTTCGACATCCGTTAAACTTGGTAGCTATAACATGTATACCCTGATGGATGAATTGTCAACATATTTACATTTACATCCGAGAATTCACCAAATGGCAGCTATATAATTACACAACTTAATATAATACAGACTATCCCGTTTTAACAGCAACATTCCCATTTTACCCGCATATACGGGTAAAATGGGATTTTGATCCGGGAAATATGGGACGCATATTTAGTTATGTCATTCGCTAATGTGACATGGTCCTACATATGCAGAATAGTTATTTAATTTAGGTAACTGATATATTAGAACTAGTAAACTACAATAAGAATAACCAAGATATGCGATATGGTAAGGTCGTATAAGCAAAATGTCATACTTCTTTGTGAATTTGACTGTCGTACCTTGTGCGGATTACTATTCTTGTATAATTATGTAATCCATAGACCTCACATTTTTATGTAACTGTGAGCTATTAGTTAAATTAAGCGATCTACAGAAACAGGCATTTAAAATGTTTTCTTAATGAAAAATACAAAAACAAGACGGCATAACATTTTGCCCGGAATAGGCATGGTTTAATCAAACTGTGACACATTAATCATCGCTCACTCTCACGAAAAACTATTATACGCTGAAACACCCATAAACTAATACTACATCCTCACGACATTCGAAGTTAAAATATGACAACTTGTTACTTAGCAAACTTAGATGGATCGTCAAACAAACAATTTAGCAAGGGATCAAACCTAAGGATTACTAACGATTGTTTCAATCTGCGCGAAGAATTGCACACCAATTTGTTTGTATAATAGTCAGCAGATCCCACTACGCTAGATGGAAGCGAAAATACGCTTTGTGGCAGCACTATTCTCTGCATATAGTGATTTCCCATTTTACCCGAGTATCCCGTTTTACCCGGGTTTCCCCGATATGTCAAAACTTGTAAATGGCCAACAACATTAAAAAAAAGATTTTTTACGCACCATGCTTTTCACTTATGTCTCATATATCATATATTCCAGCGGTAATGATATGACTTTTCCGTTTTTGTCTGGGTGAAATTAAAGTTTCGTATCGGGCGTAACAATAATCATCATATGGTATCGGGCGTAACAATCGGACGATAATTCGGCAACAAAAAATGTACATGTTCGCAAACCCCGCCTGTTACTATTTCCGAAATGGGGTCATCGGACCATAACATGGTTTTGCTTAAACCCAAAGCGAAAAAAAATCCGTTGATACTTTATGCGTGACAAGGTTAACCGTAAGGTGTATGGGGCGGAAATTATTCGCAAATTAACGTTGGAAGGCAGTACGTGCATAGGCAACACACAAACCGTGATTCATATGGAACATGCAAACTCCCTAAATATGTCGCATAAGCACTCATACTAATTTGACCAACTATTTTACATGCATTTTACAATCCTCGACTCAGGATTGCTCAAAGCGCTTTAAGCTTTACTAGAAGCTAGAAGACCTGTTCAATCGAATGCCATCTCGATTTCCCTGGGAAGCACCCAGCCACGCTGCAATTAATGCGCGAAGACTATTTGTACACAAACAAATTTATATCGTGCCCTAACATTCGCCAAATCAAATCTGCATTTAATGTGTAGTTATTTTAGTGTTTACTATTATACTATTATATATTTTTTATAACTATTTATTTAATAACATAGGCATAGGTATTATAGTTTGTCTAAATTTTACATTTTATTTATTTGGTTTCCATTCTTTTTTCAAGTTTCATTTAAATTGTTTCACTATATTTTGTTTTATTTATGTATACAAAACTTATGATGTCTCACAGAAGACTGTGTAAGCACTACTGAACATAATCACACTCAGCGTTTAAATTAAAGTTATTATTATTATTATTATTATTATTATTATAAAAATATCAATCTCTGTCAGTAGCCATATGCTTTCATACACAAAACTGACTTAACTGGACCAATGGATACTAAATAAACTGTACACATTGTGGAGGTATGTTGCCAATTATCACTATACATAATTATATAAATATAATTATATCCTCTCGTTGGACAAATCAGCCCATCAAACACATTGCCGATATCGCCAATGCTGTCCTCGACATATTCTGCTGCCCTCGACATATTCTATGCTGACATCTAAAAGAGTCATTGTTGTTTTACTTAACTTGAAGATAAAGCAGAACTCTGGCGCTGATCGTATGGTGCTGCCAGCGAAAAACATATTATCTGCCTCTCTTCTACAACCCACGTGTTAGTCTTACATCCCATTTGAAAATTATCCCCTGATTGTTTGGCTGTCAAGGTGAGTGCCCTCTATGAGAAAGCATTACTATTCCCACGTTTTATATATGCATACACAAGCTTGAATATAATTTGATGCATATCCGAGATACCACAAAAGCAGCTGAACTAAAGAAATGGAATCAACGTGTGTGCACACAACATGCAGTGTTTACATGAGGAACACCAGCAGGGTATGAACCTGCCACACACAACATTGAACCGACATTACCCTAAACTGTGCAAGTGAACAAAATGGTATAGACAAACATTTGACAGTGCTTTTGCGTCACACCACAGTATTCTTGCTGCAATCAGTCACAAATGTATTTTATGATGTTAGGAAATGTAAATTTACATAATATGACAAGAATACATAATTACTAGTACACGATCTGAAAAAGCATGCACAAACTCATTTTTCTGGACAAGCCTGCTAAATGTGGTTTGGGACTCTTCTTTTGTGGAATCTTATCCTACGTCTACAGCTGCACAACTCTCTGTTTGAATGATTGTGTTTGCCAGACAAATTACAAAACAGTACAACTGTTTCCTACAAACATGAGTTTTTAACAGTGATTATTACACCAAAACATGTTGCGTCGTCTAACAATATCCAACATTTTCTCTAGTTCGTTATCTTCAATAAATACTCATTAGGTTTAATCTATTTGTGTACGAGTGTGTGTGCGCCTGAGTATGTATGTGAGTGCGCGCGCGTGTGTGAGCATGCATGTAAATGTGTATATATGTATGTAGGTGTGATATAATAATAATAATAAATATATGTATAATAGCACGTTTTATATAACAAAAAGAAAAATATGTATGTTCAAGTTATGTTCAACATTTTCGTTATATGCCATAGTGTGTTCAATTGTTGTTTTGTTGATGTAGGTACTTTGTGATGTATTGTGCACACGTATGAGAGTATGGCAATATATGCAATTATACTGTTTGGGTAGTTGTATTTGTATTAACTGTATTAATACAAATATTAATTTAAAAAATATAATTTTTTTATTAATGAATATGTCATTGCAAATATTACAACGAAATGTTACTCTTGGTAGGTAACTCATTTTAACAGGTATTTAAAACTTTCGACGATCGCAATTATGTATTCATATATTGAATTTATTATTCCTAATATAGTGTAGCTGCACTTATTTACTTTTCAAGCCAATGTTGACTATTTATATAACAGTAATGATTGTATCTTAGCAATTTGGTATGTACAAATATTTATGATTTCATGCATGCCTTTAACTCTTTTACAATTATAATGCCCAACAAAACAGTTATTTGGATGAGCGCGGTATTAATCATGAAATCTATCAATATATATATATATATATATATATATATATATATATATATATTAAAATAAATGTATTTCAAAGACAACAGTTAATTCCAATACTTAGTTAACCAGTAAATACAAGGCAACCTATACTTAGGCGTGCACGTTCCACATTTATAAGAGATAATATATATATATATATATATGTATTTTCCACCTAATAAAATGGACAAATTAACTAAAGCTTATCGTGAAACTCAGTTGCGATGAAGGTAGCCTTGACATTAGTTTATATTAAGACGAGCTTTTACTGGTAAAATTGTGGCGTCAATTTGTCAGACACGTAAACTGATATATCTTTATCCAGTGATGTTATTTACGTTGTAGCGTTACATTATAACTTCAGTTATATGTTACGTTATATCATATGATACACGAGAAATGTTAACATGCATAACTATAATTATAGTGAAAAGGAGTGGTGAATGAACGCACGGAGTAAGATAGGTGTAGGGGGAGAGTGGGGAGGGAAATAGTTCAGTATAAATAAAGTGAGGGAGATGGATAGGGAGCGGGAGTGGGAGAGGGAGAGGGAGGAGGGGCTGATAGATATTCCAGAAAATCAGTGCATATAAAACATTTGTACGTAAATGCTGATAAATATCTAACGTTGTGTACAGGCATTCGTTATAATTACGAATAAAAACAATATGTCACTTTAGGGTACTCGATTTATTGTTTGCGTATGCGTGTGCCTATATGTGGTAACAAAGTAAAACACATTAACGCAGACTAGTAGACCATATTCGACTGATACCGTGTGTAGTAAGTACACATTTAGTATTTTTTTTACTATTTATTTTATTTATATATTTTAGTACTATTTATGACGCATTTTACCAATTCAATACATTTTATGTGTTGTACCAATTTTATTACAGCCATTTTAATGGGTATTTCAAGAAAAAAATTCGTTTTAAAATTGTATTAAAATACAATAAAGTATCTTAATCTTGAACCATTTAGAACCGGTAATGGATGTTAGAAGACTAAAACGTCTTACCTTAGAATTAGCAAGTATTGCGGTTTTACTAAGCTATATTCAGTACTTCTGCTTACCCACAATTTAATGAGGTTACAGACAGTGGCTGGCGAGTGAACAGTAACTTGCATATGAACTTTGCGTCTAGAATATTGCACTTGGATGTTTTGATGTTATGTTCGAATGCATCTAAGTTGTTTACATTAACTTAGACGTCCAGAGAATGTGCTCGAAGCGGGGGAAATAATGTAACTGGTAGTGACATCTGGAGTGAGGGATATTGTATAATTAAGAGTGTTCATGACAACATTTACTGCAAAACACACTGATTGGTGTTTCACCACGCCATGTTTTAACCATGCCGTGTTTTAGCCATGCTATTGCCAAGTACATCATGCATAGTTCGACATGTGTTCTTCTGGTTGTCTTTCAATATAGACTTTGCAGTGTGGGTGTAGTAGCGACGTACGTGTGCGCGTGTGTATGTGTTTGTATGTGTTTGCTTGTGTGTGTTTGTGTACATGTATGTGTGTAGGCACTAATGCGATACAGATACATGACGCGTGCATGTAGGATACGTGCACCCGTATGCATGCATGTAACTTGCGTATATGGGTTTTATATGGGGTTTCCCAAAGCACCACCCAAATGCCTCAAAAACATGCAAAAATGCATTATATTCCGTCCAATCGAATCTACTGGATGGTCATCCCCCAATTCTCTCACACTTCCGAATATTGTGTTTTCTTTTACTGTTCCCAGTGTGGACTCTTGCACATACTTCGTGTCGTTAATGTATGTCAATGTTTATTCGCCAGGTGGAAGCATTCTTGTCTTGCATTAACGGAAGACCGCCTTTGTCATGCTTTGATGAGATCCCAACCACTCACGTTCAAATGCATGTAAAACACCTAATGTCAATCTTGTCAAAAAGTACCTTCAACCTACCCTTAACACTAACCCTAACATTAACACTAACACCAACCCTTATTCCACATACGAACAACCACATTTGGGCAGTTGTTACTGAGTGGTTAGCAAGTAGCCATTGCCGGTAACACGTGAGGGCTAGCCTCAATTACCCATTCTCCGTGACGTGGCAGCACGTTTCAGCCCCTCAACTCTTCTGATGTAAGATCACAATAAGGTGTTCGTCCGTCATTACCAAAGAGTGACCTACAGAAACAACATTATGCAGGTTGTCTGAATTTCTGTGAGCACATATTAGTGTGGAGTGAGTAGAAATGATGTTTTTTTTTGTGCAACGTGGCATCAGAGCTGTCAAGTTATGACAGCTGTCAGTCGGTGCATTTCTGCGTATTAATACAGTTGTCATTTTGCTTGGTGATGTAATCAGGGGCAATCCATGGGTGGTTCAAGCAGAAATGGAGGGGTGTAAGGTTTGAAAGAAGTTTGTGGGAGCCTGAGGTATGAGAATTTCACGAATGTTTCATATAACTTCTGTTTATGGAGGGTAAAATATATGCTGCGAAATTGTCAATAACATATTTCATCAAGACTAGTGGGAAATTAAGGAAACGTTATAATGGTCGCCTATGGAAAATGCAAATGTGGTCTGACTCCTTCTCGGCGTAGGTATGCAGCCGACCGACAGTCGGTTAAGCGGGCTGTCGTCCCCGACATTTCGGTGGGGCAGACACATGGTTATACCCAGTTAATCACGCGCGTTTCGGTACACTGGCAGTTTAAACAAATGTATGGGCATGAAAATGGACGCACCTATTAATTAATGTAAATGTTTTTACTAAAAATGTAAAATTGAACCGTTATGACAGATAACATTATTTAAATCCTAGTGACCTTCTCTAGAATGATCTAGAATCAGTGAGCCGAGTACAGGCTACACATTTAGCGTGGGATGTCTTACCACCCCTGCCATAGACATTAGATAGAAGGGACCACCGGCTTTTAGTGTCTCTTCCGGCAATATGAAGGGTGTGATGTTAGAGAGCGGTTTAATTGTGGGGTGAGATTTTCACGAATTTTATACAACGCGTAGGCTCAAGGAGACTAAATACATTTATCAATAATAGGAAATCAAAGAGATATTATAATTGCTCCTGTGGGGAAATTACTTATGAGATCACATGTTGCATGGCGATGTAGCATGCGTGAGCGACCCACTCCAAGACGTCATGTAATGCGTCATGCGCTATTTGTGGCGCGGGGAATTTTTTGCGTATTGATAGTTTCATTTTGCCTCCTATATAGGCGGATCACGACAGATCGTGGGTGTTACTTGTTACGACGTTTGTCATATTGTGTGTCGTTTGTTGCTCCACATCATATGCACGTTCACACGTTGTAAGGGACACGAGGCTGTGTTAAGTATGTAGGCAACTTGGGGCGAGGCGGAATCCTGGAAAAGGGGAAGGCGAATGTGCTTGTAAACTCGCTCTGACGACGACTGGAGTAAGTGACTTTGTATACATCGTAATCAATATAAACAATTATTTTGCACCCCATGGTGACGTGTGGGTTATGTTGATCTAATATGGCACGAAATCCACAGTTCGTTATATTAGTGAAGTTCACTAACAGTATTTTGGTAAATGAAGTGCATGCGCACCCAACCGTGACCGTTTGACTCCATAAGGAGTGTAGGCCAGTACGCCAACAAGACAAGATAAGTATCTTTCTTGAGGCTTTGTCGTCGAGTAACGTGAGCACGGCATTGATCCATATGCGTCAGTGGGGCTCCTTGACAAACGCCCTTGGGCCAGTTTCATACACCGTGTAACGTTACACGCAATTATACGGTCTACTGATCACAGCTAACAGCGAATAGTCAATGCATTAGACGTATTCGCGTAACTAAAGCGACTTAGAATTGACCAAATTTTGTATTAGTGCTGTCTCTGGGCACCGTTTTCTCCTGCCATAGCGCCACAAACTTGTCTCGCCTTTGCCTCTGTGCCAGTGAATCTAGCACTGCCACAAGGGTGTTGGCCGCCAACTGGAACCAATGGTTTTGGTGGCAGATGGTTAGCAATACCCAGTGATATTTGTCAAAGCACACCTAAATGAATGATCTGTAACAATCAAGTGTCACAAATATATTTTAGAAATTTAACCATAAATAGTATGTTAGATACACAGATATACAGCCTATTATGACACTGCCAATGCAATCAGACTGTAACCGTTTTGGAAATGCGTGCGTGCGTGCGTGCGTTTGTGCGTGCGTGCGTGTGAATATATACCTTCAGAAAGTGTGTAGAACATGCATGCACAAACCTTTTGAATATAAAACATACGTTGTCATTCAGCCATCCGCCTGGCAAAAGTAGGCACAAAAATCTGTCTACGAGGAGACATTGGGGTAGGAGAAGACAGTGAGGTAGTAGAAGGCAGTTGGGTAGAAGAAGACAGTGGGGTAGGAGAAGACAGTGGGGTAGGAGAAGAGAGTGGGGTAGTAGAAGACAGTGGGGTAGGAGAAGACAGTGGGGTAGGAGAAGACAGTGGGGTAGAAGAAGACAGTGGGGTAGGAGAAGACAGTGGGGTAGGAGAAGACAGTGGGGTAGTAGAAGACAGTGGGGTAGGAGAAGACAGTGGGGTATGAGAAGACAGTGGGGTAGTAGAAGACAGTGGGGTAGGAGAAGACAGTGGGGTAGTAGAAGACAGGGGGTAGGAGAAGACAGTGGGGTAGTAGAAGACAGTGGGGTAGGAGAAGACAGTGGGGTAGTAGAAGACAGTGGGGTAGGAGAAGACAGGGGGTGGGGTAGGAGAAGGCAGTGGGGGGAAAAGAAGACAGTGGGGAAAAAAGAAGACAGTGGGGTAGTAGAAGACAGTGGGGTAGGAGAAGACAGTGGGGTAGGAGAAGACAGTGGAGTAGGAGAAGACAGTGTGGTAGGAGAAGACAATGGGGTAGTAGAAGACAATGGGGTAGTAGAAGACAGTGGGGTAGTAGAAGACAGTAGGGTAGTAGAAGACAGTGGGGAATGAGAAGACAGTGGGGTAGGAGAAGGGAAATGGGGAGGAAAAAAAGGGGGGAAATTTTGGGGGAGTAGAAGACAGTGGGGTAGGAAAAACAGTGGGGTGGAGAAGACAGTGGGGAAATAGAAGACAGTGGGGAAAAGAAGACAGTGGGGTGGAGAAGACAGTGGGGTAGGAGAAGACAGTGGGGTAGAAAAAAGGGGGGTAGGGAGAAGACAGTGGGGTAGGAGAAGACAGTGGGGTAGGAGAAGACAGTGGGGTAGGAAAAAGAAGTTGGGGAAAAGAAGAAGGGGGTAGGAGAAGACAGTGGGGTAGGAGAAGACAGTTGGGGGAGTAGAAGACAGTGGGGTAGGAAAAAGACAGGGGGGTAGGGAAGACAGTGGGGTAGGAGAAGACAGTGGGGTAGGGAAGACAGTGGGGTAGTAGAAGACAGTGGGGTAGGAGAAGACAGTGGGGTAGGAGAAGACAGTGGGGTAGTAGAAGACAGTGGGGAAAGGGGAAGACAGGGGGAAGGGGAAAACAGTGGGGTAGGAGAAGACAGGGGGGAGGAGAAGACGTGGGGTAGTAGAAGACATTTGGGGGAGGAAAACAAGGGGGAAGGGGAAGACAGTGGGGTAGGGGAAGACTGGGGAAAAGAAGACAGTGGGGTGAGAAGGTGGGGGAGTAGAAGACAGTGGGGGGAGAAGACGTGGGGGAGGGGAAGACAGTTTGGGGAGTAGAAGACAGTGGGGGGAAAGAGAAGACAGGGGGAGGAGAAGACAATGGGGTAGTAGAAGACAGTGGGGTAGGGAAAACAGTGGGGTAAAAAACAGTGGGGAAAGGGGAAGACAGGGGGGGTAGGGAGAGAAACAGTGGGGGGTAGAAGACAGTGGGGAAAAGAAGACAGTGGGGTAGTAGAAGAAGTGGGGTAGGAGAAGACGGGGGGGTAGGAGAAAACAGTGGGGGAGAAGACAGTGGGGGAGGGGAAGACAGTGGGGTAGGAGAAGACAGTGGGAAGGAGAAAACAGTGGGGTAGAAAAAGACAGTTGGGGGAGAGAAGACAGTGGGGTAGGAGAAGACAGTGGGGAAAGGGGGAAAACAGTTGGGGGATTGAAGACAGTGGGGAGGGGAAAAAGGGGGTAGGAAAAAGACAGTTTGGGGTAGGAAAAAGAAAGTGGGGGAGGAGAAGACAGTTTGGGGAGTAGAAGACAGTGGGGTAGGGAAAAAGACAGTGGGGGGAGAAGGCAGGGGGAGGAGAAGACAGTGGGGGAAAGGGGAAGACAGTGGGGAAGAGAAAAAAGTGGGGTAGGAGAAGACAGTGGGGAGAGAAGGCGTGGGGTAGTAGAAGACAGTGGGGAAGGAGAAGACAGTGGGGAATGAGCAGACAGTGGGGTAGTAGAAGACAGTGGGGTAGTAGAAGACGTGGGGGTAGTAGAAGACAGTGGGGAAGAGAAGACAGTGGGGTAGGAGAAGACAGTTGGGGTAGTAGAAGACAGTGGGGAATAGAAGACAGTGGGGTAGGAGAAGACAGTGGGGTAGGAGAAGACAGTGGGGTAGGAGAAGACAGTGGGGGAGGGTAGAAGACAGTGGGGTAGGAGAAGACAGTGGGGTAGTAGAAGACAGTGGGGTAAAAACAGTGGGGTAGTAGAAGAAAGTGGGGAAGGGGAAGACAGTGGGGTAGGAGAAGACAGTGGGGAAGGAGAAGGCAGTGGGGTAGGAGAAGACAGTGGGGTAGGAGAAGACAGTGGGGTAGGAGAAGACAGTGGGGTAGTAGAAGACAGTGGGGTAGGAGAAGACAGTGGGGTAGGAGAAGACAGTGGGGTAGGAGAAGACAGTGGGGTAGGAGAAGACAGTGGGGTAGGAGAAGACAGTGGGGTAGTAGAAGACAGTGGGGTAGTAGAAGAAAGTGGGGAAGGAGAAGACAGTGGGGTAGGAGAAGACAGTGGGGAATAGAAGACAGTGGGGTAGGAGAAGACAGTGGGGTAGAGAAGACAGTGGGGTAGGAGAAGACAGTGGGGTAGTAGAAGACAGTGGGGAAGGAGAAGACAGTGGGGGAGGAGAAGACAGTGGGGTAGGAGAAGACAGTGGGGTAGTAGAAGACAGTGGGGTAGGAGAAGACAGTGGGGTAGGAGAAGACAGTGGGGTAGGAGAAGACAGTTGGGGGAGTAGAAAAAATTTGGGGGAGGAGAAGACAGGGGGTAGGAGAAGACAGTGGGGGAAAGGGAAAACAGTGGGGGGGGAAGACATGGGGGAGGAGAAGACAGGGGGGAGGAGAAGACAGTGGGGGGAGGGAAGACAGTGGGGTTGAAAAAGACAGTGGGGAAAAGGGAAAAAGGGGGGGGAATAGAAAACAGTGGGGTAAATAGAAGACAGTGGGGTAGGAGAAGACGTGGGGGAGGGAAGACAGTGGGGTAGTAGAAGACAGTGGGGAAGGGGAAGACAGTGGGGTAGGAAGACAAGGGGGAGTAGAAGACAGTGGGGGAAGGAGAAGAATTTGGGGGAGGGGGGGAAAACAGTGGGGAAGGGAAGAAGTGGGGTGGGAGAAGACAGTTGGGGGAGGAGAAGAGGGGGTAGAGAAGACAGTGGGGGAGGAGAAGACAGTGGGGTAAAGGGGGAGAAGACAGTGGGATAGGAGAAGACAGTGGGGTAGGGGGAAGACAGTGGGGTAGGGGAAGACAGTGGGGTAGGAGAAGACAATGGGGTAGGAGAAAATGCGGAAAAGAAGACAGTGGGGTAGTAGAAGACAGTGGGGTAGGAGAAGACAGTGGGGTAGGAGAAGACAGTGGGGTAGGAGAAGACAGTGGGGAAGGAGAAGACAGTGGGGTAGGAGAAGACAGTGGGGTAGGAGAAGACAGTGGGGTAGAAAAGACAGTGGGGAAGGAGAAGACAGTGGGGTAGGAGAAGACAGTGGGGTAGGAGAAGACAGTTGGGGGGAAATAGAAGACAGTGGGGTAGGGGAAGACAAAAGGGAGGAGAAGACAGTGGGGTAGGGGGGGAAAACAATTGGGGAAAGGGGAAGACAGTGGGGGAGGAGAAGCAGTGGGGTAGGGGAAGACAGTGGGGTAAAAAGGCAGGGGGTAGTAGAAGACAGGGGGGGGAAGGGAAAAAGACAGTGGGGTAGGAGAAGACAGTGGGGTAGTAGAAGACAGTGGGGTAGGAGAAGACAGTGGGGTAGGAGAAGACAGTGGGGAAGGGGAAGACAGTGGGGTAGGAGAAGACAGTGGGGTAGTAGAAAACAGTGGGGTAGGAGAAAGACAGTGGGGTAGTAGAAGACAGTGGGGAAAGGGGAAGACAGTGGGGTAGGAGAAGACAGTTGGGGGAGTAGAAGACAGTGGGGAAGGGGAAGAATTTGGGGGAGGAGAAGACAGGGGGGGTAGTAGAAGACAGTGGGGAAAGGGGAAGAATTTGGGGGAGGAGAAGACAGTGGGGTAGGAGAAGACAGTGGGGTAGTAGAAGGCAGTGGGGTAGGAGAAGACAGTGGGGTAGTAGAAGAAAGTGGGGAAGGAGAAGACAGTGGGGTAGGAGAAGACAGTGGGGTAATAGAAGACAGTGGGGTAGGAGAAGACAGTGGGGGAGGAGAAGACAGTGGGGTAGGGGAAGACAGTGGGGAAAGGGGAAGACAGTGGGGGAGGGGAAAAAAAAGTGGGGTAGGAGAAGACAGTGGGGTAGTAGAAGACAGTGGGGTAGGAGAAGACAGTGGGGTAGTAGAAGACAGTGGGGTAGGAGAAGACAGTGGGGTAGGAGAAGACAGTGGGGTAGGAGAAGACAGTTGGGGTAGAGAAGACAGTGGGGTTGGAGAAGACATGGGGTAGGAGAAGACAGTGGGGTAGGAGAAGACAGTGGGGTAGGAGAAGACAGTGGGGTAGAAGAAGACAGTGGGGTAGGAGAAGACAGTGGGGTAGGAGAAGACAGTGGGGTAGGAGAAGACAGTGGGGTGGAAAACAGTGGGGAAGGGAAAACAGTGGGGGAGGAGAAGGGCAGGGGGGGAGAAGAAGGGGGGAAAGAAAAGGGGTAGGGAAAAAGACAGGGGGGAGGAGAAGAAGTGGGGTAGTAGAAGACAGGGGGTAGGAGAAGACAAAGGGGGGAAATAGAAGACAGTGGGGTAAAGAAGACAGTGGGGTAGGAGAAAAACAGTGGGGTAGTAGAAAAACAGTGGGATAGGAGAAGACAGTGGGGTAGGAGAAGACAGTGGGGTAGGGGAAGACAGTGGGGTAGGAGAAGACAGTGGGGTAGGGTAGAAAACAGTGGGGTAGGAGAAGACAGTGGGGTAGTAGAAAACAGTGGGGTAGGAGAAGACAGTGGGGTAGTAGAAGACAGGGGGGGTAGGAGGGAAAACAGTGGGGTAGGAGAAGACAGTGGGGTAGGAAGACAGTGGGAAGGGGGGGAAAACAGTGGGGTAGAGAAGACATTTTGGGGGAGGAGAAGACAGTGGGGTAGGAGAAGAAGGGGGGGAGAAACAGTGGGGTAGGAGAAGACAGTGGGGTAGTAGAAGACAGTGGGGTAGGAGAAGACAGTGGGGTAGTAGAAGACAGTGGGGTAGGAGAAGACAGTGGGGTAGTAGAAGACAGTGGGGTAGGAGAAGACAGTGGGGGAGAAGAAGACAGTGGGGTAGTAGAAGATAGTGTGGTAGGAAAAGACAGTGGGGTAGTAGAAGACAGTGGGGTAGTAGAAGACAGTGGGGTAGGAGAAGACAGTGGGGTAGGAGAAGACAGTGGGGTAGTAGAAGACAGTGGGGTAGGAGAAGACAGTGGGGTAGGAGAAGACAGTGGGGTAGTAGAAGACAGTGGGGTAAGAAGACAGTGGGGTAGTAGAAGACAGTGGGGTAGTAGAAGACAGTGGGGTAGGAGAAGACAGTGGGGAAGGAAAAGACAGTGGGATAGGAGAAGACAGTGGAGTAGGAGAAGACAGTGGGGTAGTTGAAGACAGTTGGGTAGTAGAAGACAGTGGGGGAGTAGAAGACAGTGGGGTAGTAGAAGACAGTGGGGTAGTAGAAACAGTGGGGTAGTAGAAGACAGTGGGGTAGGAAAACAGTGGGGTAGTAGAAGACAGTGGGGAAGGAGAAGACAGTGGGGAATGAGCAGACAGTGGGGTAGTAGAAGACAGTGGGGTAGTAGAAGACTGTGGGGTAGTAGAAGACAGTGGAGTAGTAGAAGACAGTGGGGAATGAGAAGACAGTGGGGTAGTAGAAGACAGTGGGGTAGAAGAAGACAGTGGGGTAGTAGAAGACAGTGGGGTAGGAGAAGACAGTGGGGAAGGAGAAGACAGTGGGGTAGTAGAAGACAGTGGGGTAGTAGAAGACCTTATCCGTTCTTATGGCATGCTATGATAAATGTAATTCCCCAGTCATAGTGTCACATTTTGGCTACTGTTGAGACAACAGTCATACCCCGCTTGGGGTATGACTGATAAATCCACGGTACGATAATAATATCTGTTTTATTACACAGGCATACGTAAGGTTGTTCTATGACCATACCTGTCTCCGTTAGTCATTATATAAGTGGTCGTGGCCCTACGGGATATATACCCTATCGGTAGTTAGGTTAGTTCCATTATATATTAGGGGTAGAGGATGCTATGCTAAGCGGTGTGTAAGAACACTATAGCTACAATGTGAGAAAACGTGAAATAATGTGGCTAAAACGTGGTAAAACGTGAAAAATTTGACCACTGAAGCTGTTACCCTACATGTTGCATTTAGCCTTGAAAATGTGCTTTGTCATGTTGACACATAGTTATTTGTGGTCTATTTCTGCCTGCGTATATCTTTGTCATAGATCTCTCCCAGGTACGTGCAAGCGGGGGGGGGGGGCACAAGTGCAAGCGGGGGGGGGGCACAAGCTAAATAAATATGACAGAATATTGGTCCTATTCAAGAGTTATGCTTTGCGATTAAATAGGCCGACAGGATGCTTCACTCTGATAACTGACCAACTGAAGCTATTACAAAATTGTTCCATTGTCGACCCTTGGTGTTTCAGACTAAGGACAATCCTCAAGGGTTGTGGCTGACCCACTATAAATCACTCCCCGATAGCAAGCCTATGATGGCCCAATGTTGGCCCAACTATGGTACCGTTGGCATGACGTTGGTGTGGTGTGAACAACGTTGGGCCAACGATGCACAGCCAACATAATTTTTGTAGTAAACTGAGTTGAATATTATTAATGTTGTTACAGCAATGGTTCAATTAATGACCAAATCCACAGAATTATACAGTTACTTTTTCAGTTTCAGTTATACAAATATGAGCCCTTGGATACGTTCGGCCAACATTGGACTAACGTTATGTAATCAACATAAATGTCAAGTAAAGTAATTGCGTTTAGTGTTCTAAGGATGATACAGTGATGGTTCAATTACTGATCTGATATACATAACTATGCAGTTACATTTTCGTTTATACAAATATCAATCAACGTTGGGCCTAGCTACCACCCTAAATCAATTTAGCGCCAATGTTGGGCCAAGATTGGGGCATTATTGGCCAAATTGTAGGGTTTTTTACCCCAAAAGTATAAAAACATGAGGCGAACAATGTAAAGAGTTAAATAAATTACAATTATTATGAAATATGTCAGTTAGATTAACCGGACGCATTTATCTGGTCAATCAAAGTTAAATATTAGCTATTTTAACAAATAGTTATACACACATTGGCAAATAATGACAATTATTCATACAGTGTCAGTTATAAGTTATGTTTGAGGAATTTTTATCCGTTTATAACAATAGACCAATGTTGGGCGAACATTGGGAAAACGTCGGTCAACCATCCTAAATCAACGTTGTGCTAACAATGGGCCATATACTAACAGTACCATAATAAAATACTGTTTCTCTTGAAATGACCCATACATGAATCCTAATGGTGACCAACAAGGAGATACGTGTCATCGCTACTACAGAATTCAAAACTGACACTGGTAAGTCAGAGGCCTATGGTTGACGGCAGTGAATGAACGGAAAAAGAGGCAAATAGAGTCCCTGGGAGGAGATACTGTTACAGGCAGCTCCAAAGTTAACATTACCAAATGACATGACAGAGAAGAATAGATGGTCACTAAGGGTGGCTCTGTGACAACTATTTTATAATAGCTTCAGTTGGTCAGTTGTTCCAGTCGAAGCATCATATGTTGACCTATTTAATTACAAAGCATTACTCTTGTATAGGACCAATATTCTGTCATATTATTTAGACAGTGACAGTAAGGGGTAACCCTTCAAAATGACCTTGTTTATGACAGAGTCACCCTTGCTGGCATTTACTGTGAGCTGTAAAGATCTGTGACAAAGATACAAAAACACAAGCAAATGTAACACACGATTACCATAGGGGCTAACTACTGCGTGACTGTCACAATACAGCCCATTTACAAGGGCAGACACATCATGTCGAGTAACAACTTCAGTTATGACGATGACAAATAGCTGACTACAATAACTGGATATCCGCATGCATACAGGCAGACAGATAGGGACAGGCAGACAGATAGGGACAGGGAGACAGAGAAACATAGAGACAGGGAGACGGGGAGACAGGGAGACAGGGAGACAGGGAGACAGGGAGACAGATAGGGACAGGGAGACAGAGAAACATAGAGACAGGGAGACGGGGAGACAGGGACACAGGGAGACAGGGAGACAGGGAGACAGGGAGACAGATAGAGA
>JAODUO010000703.1:290000-300000 GCA_025642075.2 Ridgeia piscesae
TAACAAAAGACAACAGGTTTAGAGCAGTATCGTTTACTAAGTCGTTTATATAAATATTTGTTGTGAGCTTGAAAATGTGTGAATATCGGTAATAGACGTATTCCTTCCTGATTTTGGATGTCGTGATATGACAGAAGAGTGGTCATGAAGCTTAGCTCAGTCCACTTAATATTAATTTCGTTCTAACGTCAGTGAATATATTTTGAGAGGATCAAGTTGGTTTTTGGAAAGCATCTGGAGGTGCACTTGGGCGTTCCCCAACTCGACAAACTATACTAACCCATATTTTGCAGTACCTCTTTCATGTAACGTATACATTCACTAGGAAAACCCTGATCATATACAAATCAATAGTTAGGCCTCATTTAGAATATTGTATACAAGCATGGAGGCTATATCGCAAGAAGGATATTAATATGCTAGAAAGAGTACAAAGTAGAGCAACCAAAATGATACCAAAGCTCAGGGATATTAGTTATGAAATGTGTCTCTAAGAGAATGTGGTTTAACAACGCTAGAGACCAGGAGATTGAGAGGAGATCAGATAGAAGTGTTTGAAACATTGAATGCATATGAAAACTAGACTAGATATGAAAAAAATCTCATTTTCATAAAGAACAGTAATGGAATGGAATACATTATCAGCTGATTGTGTAGGTGCTAGTAGTGTTAATATGTTGACAAATAAAATCGACATATACCTCAGACGGGCGAGATACACTTTGATAGATAGGTTGGACTCTCGATAGGCCAAAGGGCTTCCTTGTCCACCTGTCATCTATAGTTGATTCTCTAGGTGGCAATCTTGTTAAATTCCGTTAAAGTGATATGTTTTGTTCAAACATCTAACATACCATTCTAAAGCATGATGTTTCTCCTCAGAGTTGCGCCACTGTGTTAATGTTACAGATATACAAGGTTACTTTGACATTGCTTCCAGATTGTCAGGAGTTGCGCAACATCGCCCAAGAACCCGAAGGTGCATCGACAATGAATTCCCAAATTGATTTCGCGGATCTGAAGTCACGTTTCTTCAATCAGTTGTGTCCGTGTGGCAACAGTGATAGATTTCACTTCTCGTACATCGAAGAAGATGGCGAAATCTTGCTGCGAGAATGCACGAAGTGTCGTGACATAATTGGGCTCGACGACAGCACTTACGATGAGGTGCTCAGTTGGCTGGGCGACACAGAAAACATTCGCGTGTCGTTGTGCGACTGTGGTAATGAAAACCCAGACGCCTTTGTATTTGAACAGCTCGGCGACGACATTGTGTTGAGATGTGGCAAATGTAGGAAGACCAAAAGGGTGTCCACTCACGGGTCAACAGAAGCTGATAGACATCCACAAGGCCACAAAAAGGTTGATCCTAAGTCCCGCGAGGGTAGGACCCGAGACTGGGGTGTCCAGTCTCGGGTCCACAGAAGCTGATGGACATCTACGCGGCCACAAGAAGATCGACCCTAAGTCCGGTGAGGGTAAGACCCGAGACAGTCTCGGGTCCACAGAAGCTGCTGGACAGACACACAGCCAAACAAAGATTGACCCTAAGTCGGCATGGAAACTGCGCCCGGGAGACCACATAATTTGGGAGCGACGTTACGGCATCGATCACCACGCAATCGTGGTGCGGTGCAGCAGATTTGACTACACGTATGTTCGGGTGATTCACTACACTAGTCCGAAGGGGAAACAGAAGATGACTAAAGGTGTTGTTCAAGAGACTTGGGTTGACTTGTTCAAACAGAATGGCAACCTTTACCGGATGGAATACAAGGGGGGATTGTATGACAGCGATGAGGTCATCTCGCGTGCTCGGACGAAACTCGGCCAGGATCGGTATAATATATTAACCAACAACTGCGAGCACTTCGCGCGCTGGTGCAAAACGGGTGTCTGTGAGTGCAAACAGGTCCAGTCATACAAGTCAACAATAGGGGGCACCGCGGCCAAGAACGTCATATGCACGGGGGCGAAGGCCGCGGCACGGTATGCGGGGGGAAACGTGAAGTCGTTGTCTGCGCTTGGCAGTGCCGCGGCATCTATCGGCGCAGCTACAGTTGTGGGCATCGAGGTCTACTCGCTGGTTCGCGACTTGAAGAAAGCGAAGGATCAGCACCGCGAAGGCAAAATCTACCTGAAGGAATGTATCAAGATTATCTTGGAGAGAGGGTGTCGCACTGGCATTACCATCGCTGGTGCCATCGCCGCTGGTACCATCGCCGCTGGTCCCATCGTCGCTGGTACCATTGCCGCTGGTACCATTGCCATTCCCATTGTAGGCACCTTAATCGGCAGCACACTGGGGAGTATTATCGGGAGATATGTGGGTACAGTAGCGGAAAGATTCGTAGAGAGAACAATCGCTGCAAAAGTGCCACATTAGACAAGCATGCTGACAAAGCAAACTGGGCAGCCAGTGAGAAGAACAGATTAGTTATAAAAGACAGCGCTGGGCACGATACACGCACTAACACTGGCTGGTCTCCTCTGCACAGTGTGGTAGTTAGCTGAAACAAAATAGCAGATTTACTTCGCGGATGAGTTCCCGGACGTCAAAGACAAAACCCTTGAGTTCCTGGGTCCCACAATAACTACCCACTCAGTGAGTCTCACAAGCCGCTGACCGGTGTCGTATGTAACTTCATCTACTTCCCAGAATCACCGGGACTTGTTGTCAGGCGACATCAGTGGCTGAGCTTATCTTCAAAGTTTCGCGAGGTGATCTGCCAGGGGTACCGAGACTAGACTGTGGACGTGAATGTGTAGTACTTGTTTGTGTGCGTTTCATGCTGAGACTCTGGGAGACTTTTCCATCTCAAAAAATGTAATGTATAAATATATTCCTTTCCAGGGCGTGGTGTCAGTTACATTATGATGTAAAGTAATGCTAATGTCGTATGTGGTATAATGCAATACTGTTTTTGTATGCAATGCACTTTCTTTCTATTACATAGAACTTGGAGAGGGGCAGAGTCCCCAGGAGACGGGAGTAGTCTAGTACCAAGTATGCAGGGAAGGGTATCTCAAATGTAGTTTTCTGAGAATATCGACAGCTGAAACTAAATATTTTTGCCGATACATCTCTAAACCCAGTCGTCCATACACAACAGCGTGCTCAATAGCAATGAAACAGTTATAGTTCAATTACTAATACACGTATATTGCTTCTTGTCACAATGTAATTATATCGTGGTTCTCCACACATTACTTAAATGTGTGAGATTGGTACAAATGCATCATTATTATGAGCCTATTGCTTAGCCAGGGTTTATGTTTGGTCGAGTCTTGAGTGTTGGCCAACATGGATAGGCCTACTTGTATCCTTCACACAGACACAGTAATAAAAATCATGGGCTTTCACGTTCGTTTTATGATTTAATTCGTTTTTCGAGCAAACTCCAAAGATCGTTAAACGTAGCAGCGTCACTGACGATTTCCCCATTTTTAAAATTGAAGTCACGCAATGCCCCCACCCCGCAGAGTAATGTCAAGCATTATGAGCATAGCGACTATTGTCAGCACCAACCCTGTTGCCTAAGCCAACATTGCGAGTGGATGTTGTCTATGTTTTTCTTGGATGGCATATAGTCTACAACTCGGGTATGCCATTGGAGTCTTTCGATTTCGAAAATATTATCTAAGGTGAGGTGCACTGATGTTTTCTTTCAAAATGTTCTCTTCCAATTGAAATACGTGTATTAATGGCAGTCCGCTTCTGTGGGTTAACATAAACTATTAGGTTTTAGCACTCAATGAAGATAAAACAAGAAAGTTGCTTAAGATGGGACAATCAGGATGCCTGCCCGAGAGCTCCGAGATCTCGTGGACGTCATTCACGTGACAACACTCTTTCGGGACTCTAACACGTGTTAGTTGCTTTACCAACTCATGTGAAGAATTATAACTCGAAGCCTTCCGGGGGCTAGACTCCGATGACAAAGCAACTCAAGAAAGACAAATAACAATTCTTCGCCCTTCTCCAGCTGCAACGGACCCCGTCCAAGGGAAGCCTCGACCTCGTGCACGGGAACAAATTACTACCACAGTTTGACTGAAATGAGTTCGCTGTAGCTAATGGTATGGCACGACTGTACTTTCCACCACATACGTCACCGCAACCAGATGCAACTTGACGATGTCGTCAACCAGTGAATCGGCCATGTCGTTCTCTGGATAGTCAAGTGGAAACTGCTGACAACTTTTCAATGTAACATGGATATAATGTGCTACTGACCTAAGCAAAAGCTAACCACTAATAATAAAACAGAGTGCTGGTACTCAGGTTTGTGTGTTCAATCACATTGTTATATTGGTGTACACATATCAAATACATTAAATTGGACAGCACAATGCAACTCAGTCGCTAGGAAAGCACAACAGACTCTAGGGGTCATTAGGAGAAATCTAAATAAATGCCCAACCCACATTAAGTCAATAGCCTACACAACCCTTGTCCGACCAATACTTGAATATGCGTAACCCAACATCTTAAAGACCTGCAGTGGGACACCCTCCAAACAAGAAGAAAAATTAAAAGACTTAGCATAATATACAAAATGGAACATAACCTTATATATATCCCGCTAGATCACTATATCCAACACAACACTAGATCCTCACGTAAACATGACAGTCAGTTCTTGCAAATTAGATACTCTGCAAACATATTTGGAAACAGCTTCTTCCCGACAACAAGTAAAGAATGGAATTCTCTCCCCCCAAACACTGTCTCAAGTGAATCACTAAACTCATTTCAGAATAATTTGGTCCAACATTTTAACAATTAAGTCAGACGACCCACCATGTGTCCCTAGGACATTTTGCCAGTTACAGATACAGATACAGATACAGATACAGATACAGATACAGATACAGATACAGATACAGATACAGATACAGATACAGATACAGATACAGATACAGATACAGATACAGTTAAAGATACAGTTAAAGATACAGATACAGATACAGATACAGATACAGATACAGATACAGATACAGATACAGATACAGATACACATACACATACACATACACATACACATACACATACACATACACATACACATACACATACACATACACATACACATACACATACACATACACATACACATACACATACACATACAGTTAAAGATACAGTACAGATACAGATACAGATACAGATACAGATACAGATACAGATACAGATACAGATACAGATACAGATACAGATACAGATACAGATACATATACAGATCCAGATCCAGATACAGTTAAAGATACAAATACAGATACAGATACAGATACAGATACAGTTAAAGATACAGATACAGATACAGATACAGATACAGATACAGATACAGATACAGATACAGATAAGATACAGATACAGATACAGATACAGATACAGGCCACAGGGTCGGTGAATACGCAAGCCCTGAAATATACGACTCGGCAAATACACAAGTGGTTCTTGTATACTTACTTCTTTGTAAGGGATATAGAAAATGTACCTTTTTTGTAAAGTAGGGTACCTTTTAATCCAATCAACATTTGTTTATTATATATTTCTTGTGTACAGTGGCAGTGCCCTAATATGTGTGCAAAATTGTAGTAAAGATATATCCCGAACAGTTTCTGATATCAATGTTTGTTATTACAAGAAATATATGTAAATAAATTGGTATTTATGGTAATAACAATAACGTGTTATTCAATAAAACGTATATGTAAAAAGTTTTGACAAGTATTACACAATTTAGCGCAGTGTCATACAACATTATAACAATAGTATATCGAACACCCAACGTAAGACATTTAAAATCACAGCGTACCCTGACACGTGGTCTCGTTGTACTGCGTGTACCCAGCATGACACACGCACTTGAACGTGCCAAAAATATTGTTGCATGTGGCGTGCTCGTCACACGGCCTGTCACGTGCACACTCGTCAATGTCGTCATGACAGTCTCCTCCTTCGAAGCCTGCCGGACACTCGGCACAGCCTCTCGTCACGTCACACGCGGTGTCACGGTCACGACACATGCAGTCACGACGGCAGTCCTTGCCCCACGTGCCGCTCGGGCAGGCTGCAGGGTATTGATACGGCAACATTGGATCATACATGATATGCCGAAATTAGACGTCATATAACACACTAGTATGATAATTAAGTATAGTTATTTACTTGTTATGCATGTTTTACTTTTCCAGAAGGTCTTCTCCCATATGGAATAGGTAACGGCGCATGACGGATGCAGAGTGATGCCATAAGGTCTGCAAATATAATCATCAACTGTTTCCGACATACACACATGCTCACACATTATGTAGGCACACAGCAGACGGGGCTTGCAGAGTGATGCCATGAGTGCGAGTGATGCCATGAGTGCGAGTGATGCCATGAGTGCGAGTGATGCCACGAGTGCGAGTGATGCCACGAGTGCGAGTGATGCCATGAGTGGGAGTGATGCCATGAGTCTGGGTGATGCCATGAGTCTGGGTGATGCCATGAGTGCTAGTGATGCCATGAGTGCGAGTGATGCCATGACTCTGGGTGATGCCATGAGTGCGAGTGATGCCACGAGTGCGAGTGATGACACGAGTGCGAGTGATGCCATGAGTGGGAGTGATGCCATGAGTCTGGGTGATGCCATGAGTCTGGGTGATGCCATGAGTGCTAGTGATGCCATGAGTGCGAGTGATGCCATGAGTCTGGGTGATGCCATGAGTGCGAGTGATGGCATGAGTCTGGGTGATGCCACGAGTGCGAGTGATGCCACGAGTGCGAGTGATGCCATGAGTGCGAGTGATGCCATGAGTGCGAGTGATGCCATGAGTGCGAGTGATGCCATGAGTGCGAGTGATGCCATGAGTGCGAGTGATGCCACGAGTGCGAGTGATGCCATGAGTGCGAGTGATGAACAGTGCGAGTGATGCCAGAGTGCGAGTGATGCCATGAGTCGTGATGCCATGAGTGCGAGTGATGCCATGAGTCAGTGATGCCATGAGTGCGAGTGATGCCACGAGTGCGAGTGATGCCATGAGTGCGAGTGATGCCATGAGTCTGGGTGATGCCATGAGTGCGAGTGATGCCATGAGTCAGTGGTGCCATGAGTGCGAGTGATGCCACGAGTGCGAGTGATGCCATGAGTGCGAGTGATGCCATGAGTCTGGGTGATGCCATGAGTGCGAGTGATGCCATGAGTGCGAGTGATGCCATGAGTCTGGGTGATGCCACGAGTGCGAGTGATGCCATGAGTGCGAGTGATGCCACGAGTGCGAGTGATGCCATGAGTGGGAGTGATGCCATGAGTCTGGGTGATGCCATGAGTGGGAGTGATGCCATGAGTCTGGGTGATGCCATGAGTGCGAGTGATGCCATGAGTGCGAGTGATGCCATGAGTCTGGATGATGCCATGAGTGCGAGTGATGCCATGAGTCTGGGTGATGCCATGAGTGCGAGTGATGCCATGAGTGCGAGTGATGCCATGAGTGCGAGTGATGCCATGAGTCTGGGTGATGCCACGAGTGCGAGTGATGCCACGAGTGCGAGTAATACCACGAGTGCGAGTGATGCCACGAATGCGAGTGATGCCACGAATGCGAGTGATGCCATGAGTGCGAGTGATGCCACGAGTGCGAGTGATGCCACGAGTGCGAGTGATACCACAAGTGCGAGTGATACCACGAGTGCGAGTGATGCCATGAGTGCGAATGATGCCATGAGTGCGAGTGATACCACGAGTGCGAGTGATGCCACGAATGCGAGTGATACCATGAGTGCGAGTGATGCCACGAGTGCGAGTGGTACCACGAGTGCGAGTGATACCACGAGTGCGAGTGATGCCATGAGTGCGAGTGATGCCATGAGTGCGAGTGATGCCATGAGTGCGAGTGATGCCATGAGTCCGAGTGATGACATGAGTCCGAGTGATGCCACCAGTCTGAGTGATGCTATGAGTCCAAGTGATACCATGAGTCCGAGTGATGCCTTGAGTCCGAATGATGCCATGCGTCCGAGTGATGCCACCAGTCTGAGTGATGCCACCAGTCTGAGTGATGCTATGAGACCGAGTGATGCCATGAGTCCGAGTGATGCCATGAGACCGAGTGATGCCTTGAGTCCGAATGATGCCATGCGTCCGAGTGATGCCACCAGTCTGAGTGATGCCACCAGTCTGAGTGATGCTATGAGACCGAGTGATGCCATGAGTCCGAGTGATGCCATGAGACCGAGTGATGCCTTGAGTCCGAATGATGCCATGCGTCTGAGTGATGCCACCAGTCTGAGTGATGCCATGAGTCCAAGTGATGCCATGAGTCCAAGTGATGCCACCAGACGAGTGATGCCATGAGTCCAAGTGATGCCACCAGTCTGAGTGATGCCATGAGTCCAAGTGATGCCATGAGTCCAAGTGAGGCCACCAGACGAGTGATGCCATGAGTCCGAGTGATGCCACCAGTCTGAGTGATGCTATGAGTCCAAGGGATGCCATGAGTCCAAGTGATGCCATGAGTGCGAGTGAGGCCACCAGACGAGTGATGCCATGAGTCCAAGTGATGCCACCAGTCTGAGTGATGCCATGAGCCCGAGTGATGCCATGAGTCCACTGGGTATTCAGCACAAAAACTCAGTACTACATTTTATTATTGGAAACTTATTTAACACAATATTATTGCATGGACAATTAAATAGTCTAAAAACATTTTTGCTTGGATATTTTATTTTATTTCTAGCACATGTGCATTTGGAAAATATAGCAGAGTTCCCATATTAAATCCGTATCTTTCCTGAGATGTTTCAAAGCTAATTTCCCACATTTTCCTGCCCACTAAACAGTGTAAAACTTGTCACATTTGTGGCATTTCTAACACAACATTACAGTGTTTATATTTGGCACAATCACGTAAAAACACACTCTTATGAAATGCACTTTATTGGCAACATTGTGTACAGCAGGTATAGTTTCAAGACCAATGATTTATTGAGTTTCCTGCTAATAATTACAAGCCATGGATGATTCCAGGTAACATAACAATCACTTAAAGATTTGACATTCATCATTAATATTAACATGGGTGTAGCCTTGTTGTAACCATGTTACTAGTAATGACATCACTATTAACGTATGACATCACAACTGATTAAATAACTCACAACTGGTTAAATAACTATTTAATATTTCTATATCTAACAACAATACATTGTAGTGGTGTTACCAGGATAATAAATTCATGGCATATAACACGTCTTCATCAACTGGCACTCATAAGAACGTTTTATGGTTTAATCTAAACTACCCTAGGCGTATAACACTGAATAAACATGAAATCAGAGAAATGGTTGCTGATAGTGAAGTCTATTGTTTTGCCCAAGAACCTGACAGCAAACTCATATCAACGAATGCTTAGCAAAGATCCCAGCAGTAAATATGTTCCTGTTATACGTCAACAGCCCTACCTGAAAGCACACCAGGGTTCTCTAGTCTACACACCTGCCACCACAACAGTGTCAATTATTTGGTGACCTACATCAGTACATCAGTCATGGCACTAGTGGGAGGTGTCAGTTTCACAGGTAATTCATTCCATTGTAGCCTTGTTTTATGGTGAAAAATTCTACCGATGTGTATTTAGTAAAATGTAAACTACATCTATCATGGCGTAAACAGAGTATATAAATATACAGTACAACTTCATTGATGCTACATAAATACATATAATATTATGTATATATACCGGTATATTAAGATGGTTTCCGAGACCATAATTTGCCGATGTCACAATTAATGCGCTACTTAAAAATAACTGAACGCAACACGAAGATATGCTCGCAAAACAGTTACTGTAGAACTGACATAACAACTCAGGAAACATGTTATAAATTACACATGTTAGAGGAAAATGACCTGGTGGATGTCACAAGAGATTGTGCACCTCATGATATAGCAGACATGAGAAGATGAATGAAACCGGTCACTTAGACTCCACGACTTGGCCAGACACAGGC
>JAODUO010000704.1:2500-5000 GCA_025642075.2 Ridgeia piscesae
GAATGAGGTCCAGTACTGGTTTGAATTAGATTAATAAAGGCTCAGGCTTATTACTACATTCAAATCCTTCCGCCAGAGTAAATCGGCTGTACTACCTACAGAAGCCACTAGGGTACTACTAGCCTAATCAACTAGATGTCACCACTTGAATTATTACCTCGCATAGGATTATTATATATATATATATATATATAATATATATATATATACATACATACATACATACATACATATATACATATGGCGCGGTGGCCAAGTGATTTGAGTGCCGGCCTTCCGACTAGAGAGACCTGGGTTTGAATCCAGGTCGGTGGTTCGAAACTTGGGCAATTTCATTCACTCTAAATCGCCTGCCCCTTCCAACCCGCATTGGCCAGCGTGGAAGGGTAGGCCAACAACACCAGCATGTAAAGCATTGCAAAGCCATGGCCCCCAGTCCCCAGCGGCACCGAAAGAGTCCATGACCAAGGAGGCGTCTCATGTCGTCTGTATTCTCACGTTGTTTGTGATCTCATGTTGTCTCTGTTATGTTGCTGTCTTGGGCGAAGTTCTACGTCAATAACGGTCAATAAAAATAAACTTTTCTAGATAAAGCATTAAGGCTGTCTAAAGTCTCATTTACTGTAGATCAATTCCTGTTTCTCTACTGATGTACTATTATTATTGTTGATGATAATGTTGGTTTCGCTGTTTTGTTGTTTTCCCTTTGTTCTTATTAAATATATTACCAAGCTGTACTCACCCCTCACACAGTGAGACACTATATACTAAGTGTAAGCATATTGATTTGTTTCAGACAGGCATATTAGTGAGGCAACTGTTTGAACACAGTGTACGTAGTTAAACAACACTGGCTAATTGATGTCAGTAAATAAATAACGTGATAATTATGTAGAAAATTTGGTGCAGTGCAATGTACGTTCAGGGACCGCAGTGGCTTTCTGCAGAGCATTAGCAAGACTGTCACCAGCCCATGTTGACTTCGCGATATCGTGTGTCAACTGATAGCGGCCGAGCGATCTTGTGTCTTACCGGTGTGTTCTATTTATCTGTCCATCACGTGACTTGCTGCCTATCAGAAGAACCTTCAAGCCATAGATGGAAACCGGATGCAGAACGGTTACGGTTATATACCTATAAACCTGTGTTACATTCCTCTCTCGACATGACATTGTCTTGACTAAATATTCCCACATGCAGCTTTCGTGACGTTGTCGTGCGTTTTTATCATACAGGAACAACTTTAAAGCCAGAACTGCGAACGGTATGTATACGATAAAAACATATTTGGCGTCCATTTTGTATGACTTTGCTAGGCAACATTCAGCACATCGCAACTGCCAAGCTTCGCTTTACCAACAACGCTGAAAACAAACACGAACGGGCAAACAACAAAATGGACATTTAATATCCCTGCACTTGTCATCACTTTGTCTGAGGCGCTGGGATGGGACGTGCACTAGGAGGGAGCAAGTGTCGCTTCCAGGACCACGATTGACTGTCCTTCCCCGTACACTCGTCCATTCCCAGCAACGTTCCGCCGGCAGTGAAGTCTAGACAGTTCTTCGAGGCCACGTGTCGAATTGTGTTGTTCTAAAAGCGGAACGAATTAACGTAAATATGGCTGTAGTGGATATATAGTAAATATAGCTGTAGTGGATATACAGTCACGTCTCGCTAGTCCGCTCGTTTTGTTTATCCGACCAAACGTACTGAGAACCCATGTGCTCGGATAGACGAGACATGACCGTAGTTGCAAGTATTGCTGTAATGTGCGCACATTTCTTTGCAATCAGACTTGGTAGGCGTTTGTGTGTGAACGTATTTTGAGACATCGTGATTTTTACTTAGAATGGTGTGATCACGTGACATTTACCTCCCCCCAAAAGAATTGGATTTGAAATTACGCACCCACCTAGGATTAGTCTTGATTGAACAGTACCATGCGTCATGTTTGACTTGTTAAGGAGCTTTAATATACTAATTACCATTAATGAAAACCTCCATGAACTCTAAAATAGTGTAGAGTTGTAGTTATAGGCTGCATCAATTTAAAAACGTCATAATATTGAGTTTTACGTTGAAAAAATTCAATCATCGATAGTCAAATGATATGTGCCCATACAATACATGTCTGCAATCGAGAAACTGCATCGTGAGAAGCATCTCAAAATAGAACATGCGTTTTGATTTACAAAGGGTATATTTCACGGTATCTCTGTATAATGTCTTCATTCTTTGGGTCGCCGGCCAAAACAGCGGCAAGCGTATGTAGTGATTCTAGGGTAAAACGTGTTTGTATGGCGAAATCGTATTTAAACGTATATTCAAGTTTACACCAAATGGTGTGCCAATATCCGGCAGATGGCGCCACCAAACACAGCGGTAACTCGCTTAACCGACTCTGGTCCGACTGCGAAATGTCGACGTCACAGTTTTGCTTTTAATTCTCCTTTAGAATGTTACCTGTCAGATAGCGAGCCTATCATCCGGAAGGAAT
>JAODUO010000704.1:10000-15000 GCA_025642075.2 Ridgeia piscesae
GTACATCATGTCGAACCGTTTTTTATCCATAGCGATGCATTAAAAAGATGTTTACTTATCTTATGTTTTAACTTTTGAATATGAATATATAGACCATTACATTAAATAAATCATATTTAAATATGTGTCACGGGGTAAATTGACACAAAAGTCATTGACTTATAATTTACCCTGTTCAAACATTGTGTATGTTAACTTGTAGTATTGAAGTTAATCTGCTAGTTTGTCCGGTGTTTATTCGTGGCAGTGTTCTGAATAAATTCAAACACAATCACCGGCAATACCCATCAACCTTTACCCTAGTCAAAATCAAACATTCCTATAAACTGTGCCAATTTAGAATCACATTCCGCACTCCATACCTGACCGGATCGACAGGTGATCTCCGGTGTCCGGCAGTGGAACGAGGCGCCTGGATCCAGGTAAATAGTAGGTCCCACGTGAAGCCCCCGACATAGCTGACTCCGGCGCCGTGCATGTACTCGAACGTCTTGTCACTGATCGACTCGATCACCGGCACGGGCACATTCGTGTCATTGTCAGCGATCCTGGCTAGCATTGGCTCCAGCCAGCCTGTCATCGTGGCAATTGTGTTTATGTATGCGTTGTTTTTGCTAACTTAACGGAATGGAGGAGTTATGGTGTAGCATTGTTCGCAGTATCATGAACAGTTGGCATGTGACATGAATTAATGTTGTATTTTGCAGTTTAATTCGCTGCCACCGGGGAAGTGACCGTACTTACATGTGAATCTTTTCAGCGGAATACCGTGTTGTGAATGAGTCAATGCAGGTCTTTAGTACAGTTTTCACAATATCGAGCAACACACACACCACACACACACACACACACACGCACGCACACACACACACTCACACACACACACACACACACACACTACACACACACACACACACTCACACACTCACACACACACACACACACGCGCGCACGCACGCACGCACGCACACACACACACACACACACACACACACACACACATACATACATATATATATATATATATATATATATATATATATATATATATATATATATATATATATATTATATACATACATACATATTATAATGTTACGCCACCACGTGACCACAGTCACGTGCTCACCCTTGGTACATTCGCAGTGCGAGTCGAGAAAGACGAGGACGGTCCCGGTCGCGGGGACAGCGCCCCGGAGCCTCGATCTGATGAGACCTTCTCTGCGCGCGTTTCTCACCAGTGTCACCTTCTTCAGGCTGGTGACGTACGTGTCCAACGGTGTTCCGAGTTCCTCTACAATTTCAACATGTTCATGTCCCTAAGAAACGCATATTCAATAGTTGATGATTGGCCTACAGTAATGTTTAACAAGAAACACGTTTACATCACGTTATATTGTACACGCATGAACATGCTATTGTGTGTTATTAATTTATAGTAACAATACAAATAATATGTCGATATCATTTTGCAGCCATGTTGCTTTTAATAACACGAAACATTGTTCGCCAGGGTATTGTAGAAATAGTAAACAAAAATTAAAATTATATTTAGCTATATGGACTCATATTGTGGATAAAGCTACACCTCCCGCGGACATGGTTGTAGTTGACCTACAAAGTCGGATGAACAAACAGCATATTCAGCGAACTTCCGTCTAATAATTACTCTTCTATTCAACAACAGGCACACTTAGGTAACCAGCTACATTGCGCTGATATCTCTAGGACCCTTAGATCATCCGTTTCCAGACAACTTTTTATTCTAAGGCTAAGCTGAATATAGGCAAACGTGCTTTCTGTGTGACTCCGCCTACAATCTGGAATCTACTCCCTATTACAATCAAATCTTCTGAAACTATAAACACCAGAACAGTTGAGATAATGTCTGATTGGATACCTCTGCCAAGAAACTATAGCAGTCCTCAGGACTGGATACTGCGCTATATAAGAACTTACTTTTACTGTTATATTTTTAGTTGATTCTATAAATGTGAAAATACTAATTAACAAAGTATCGCAAGATATACGAACGTCTCGTCGAGTGGTCATCGACGAGGATCACTTGCTTCAGCAGTCTTGGAGGAGAGCGGTCAAGAATGCTGTTGAGAGTGCGGACAAGAACGGACAATGCGTCGTTGTGAAACACGACAATGACACTGGCGTCAGGCAGGGGGGGGGGGGGGGGGGGGGGGGGGAGCGGTCAAGAATGCTGTTGAGAGTGCGGACCAGAACGGACAATGCGTCGTTGTGAAACACGACAATGACACTGGCGTCAGGCAGGACCGACGGATACGTCAAGTTGACACAACTGTAAGAGAGATGATAACAGAGTTTGGTCAACATCAGACCACATCATCATTTAGTCACGTACACACACACACACACACAACACACACATACACACACACATACACATACACACGCACGCACGCACACACACACACGCACACACACACACGCACGCACCGCACACACACACACACCACACACACACACACCACACACACACCACCACACACACACACACACCACGCACCACGCACACACACACACACAACACACACACACACACACACACACACACACATCATGACAGAACAGCCCGATTTTGATATCATGTTGACAAATTTCGTCTTCTGTGACTTTTTCGTCGGTATGGCTGACAATTGTAAAAACTGTTGGCAGGTCAATCTTCATTCTTCGTAATTACGTATATAACAATTACCCAAGGTTCAAATAAGAAATTCAGCCTGCTTTGTTTTCCTTTAATTAATGAAAAGTGTTTTACACTTGAAAATGCCGTTTCTATCTGCTAGCCTCATTGAAAGGGAAATGTAGGTAGGTAGACTTATTCAAGCAGCGTTAACTAATTCAAACATTAGCTATCACATCACAGCAAACATATCACAAATCGTACTGCGGAATGGTGGTGTATGTTTTGTTCGGGGGGAGGGAGGGCAAGAACCGCATTATATTGAGTAACACGTTTAAAGATGCAACAGAGAACACAATGTGACCGCTTCTCTAAGACAAAAAGGTGTTAATGAAAATATACCAGTGAACGAAATATGTATTACATTAAACGAGTTTTAAAACGCCAACATCCACTGCCGTATTGTCGAGGAAACTATTTTCACGACACTACACGCAGTGACAATGTCCCGCTGCGCGTCAGTATGTTAACAGTTTTCCGGTATTCAACATCACTATTACGCATCGAAATCGATTTTAAAGAGCAAATCGGGTTTAAAATCTGATCTGTGCAATGTTGGTGAAATGGTCTCATGCAGGCGTAGTTCCTCACAGTTTGTGTCGGACATCGGGCAGTGACCGGTGCACGGCCATCCGGTCACTCACGAACTGGTTGTAGCCGGTCAGCCTCCAGCCACGCTCATACTCGGTCCTCTCCGCGACCGACAGCTCCTCCGGACGAACGGTCACTCCTCGACCCCGCTCACCTGGACAGACACCAACGTCACTGTCCCCTCGTTGTGTTCCCTCGCCGCATTGCTCGTGACTTAAGACGTGTCTTTTTGAAACAGCACTTCATGATTGTTTAAATAACACTTCCATACATATAATTGCACATCGACATGGTTTATAGATTTTTAAATAGTGTATAGGTAATATTAAGCAGATACTGTATTTACATTGCGTACGTTAGTTACATTGAATTAGTTAGTTTGTCATTGTGTGAATTCTTTTTAGTTTATGTCAAATAGTTATTGTGTCATTTTGCGATTGAAGGAATGTGTTCAGTAAAGTTATATTTAAGGGCATTTGAACATAATCTTATATCCTGAAACATGGCGCTATATAAAAACAAGTTATTGTTATTAGTATTACTATGAGTACTATTACTATAACTGTACCACTGTTACACATCTGACATGCATTACACCATCCTACAAAGAACACGTGACTATGGACAGCTGTTACACCACTGTTGGGTTCACCTTACGAATTGGACAAAGGCTACGCGAATATCGACTTTATTATTTTGTAAAATATGTTGAGAATATCCTAGACATGGTTCACCTTATTTGCGCGTTTTGCTGTAACACGAGGTTAGACTCTATTTCAATCTGCTTCAATTTCGCTGACCAGACCTGCCGGTAATAATGACATTGCCTGCAGGAAAGCGAAGAATGAGACATGAGGACTTCGGCGGTGGACGGATGGAATGATACCGAAGGAACGTGGAAACGAAGACATAAGGACGTTCTTACCTGGGTCGTTCAAACTGGATGCGAATTCAATTAGCTTAAATACAGATTGTGTACCATTGGTGGTTACATTTGTTAATCGATTCGTGAATGTGCTAAGGTCCGCGTCGACTAACTCTCGCGCCGGTTCACGCAGTACGTTCTCCTCATTCACGTCGTCACGTGACATCCCGCGCGGTCCTACTTTTGACTGTCCGACGTTAATCCCTCTACCAAGATGCCGGTAGTTCCACGTGGCTTCCCGATGAAAGACCATTGTCGTATCGACTGATGCCATGTTACTGTTGGTGATCCGTGGCACGACTAATATGTTACGTGGATCTAATCTAGCAATGTCACTGCCGAAAAACATGTAGATATAGACACACAGGCTGACTAGAGGAGCCAGCAGCAGAACTCTGGCGACGACGGCAAGGCAGTGTATGTGGAGCCGTTGATTTGTCGTGTGTCGGTGTATTAATGAAACCATGTTGACAAGTCGGCGGCACTGAGGCAACTGTTGCCAAACGACGCGCAACGATTTCTTTGCTGGAACAGTGTCGGAAGACAATGCGTCGAATCGTGTGGTCACCGCTAAGGGGTCTGCTTCGAAAGCAACATCCGATATGTAGGCAACGTGTTGAACAATAGTTTTGTGCATGTGCATTTCATACTGACACACCGAATTATATCGTCGAATCGTCGTGTGATTGATTAAATACGCTTGCAACAGACAATGACTAAAAATAAAGAAATACAAAAAGATTGCACGCGAAGCTGCGAGGTGAAGAT
>JAODUO010000704.1:25000-67500 GCA_025642075.2 Ridgeia piscesae
TGCGTGCGTGCTTGCATGTGTGTGTTTGTATGCGAGCGTGCGTGCGTGCGTGCGTGCGTGCGTGCGTGCGTGTGCGTGCGTGCGTGCGTGCGTGCGTGCGTGCGTGCGTGCGTGCGTGCGTACGTATGAGTAATAACAACACATTCATTAGTTTTAAATAAAATATAATTTAAATGAAATAATTACTAGCTGAAACATCTGATCAGACACGTGCCTTGTCTTAAAACACAGTACGTTGTCTTTAAAACATTGATTGTCTGTCGTAAGTACGTGCACATTGTTGTCTGTCGTAGTACACATGTACGTTCGACGGCTACATGAGTCGTGGTCGTGTGGGTGCGTGGGTTCGTGGGGGTGCGTGGCGTTACGTGGTCGTGGGTGCGTGGGTGCGTGGGTGCGTGGGTGCGTGGGTGCGTGGGTGCGTGGGTGCGTGGGTGCGTGGGTGCGTGGGTGCGTGGGCGTGGGGTGGTGCGGGGGCGTGGGTGCGTGGGTGCGTGGGTGCGTGGGTGCGTGGGTGCGTGGGTGCGTGGGTGCGTGGGTGCGTGGGTGCGTGGGTGCGTGGGTGCGTGGGTGCGTGGGTGCGTGGGTGCGTGGGTGCGTGGGTGCGTGGGTGCGTGGGTGCGTGGGTGCGTGGGTGCGTGGGTGCGTGGGTGCGTGGGTGCGTGGGTGCGTGGGTGCGTGGGTGCGTGGGTGCGTGGGTGCGTGGGTGCGTGGGTGCGTGGGTGCGTGGGTGCGTGGGTGCGTGGGTGCGTGGGTGCGTGGGTGCGTGGGTGCGTGGGTGCGTGGGTGCGTGGGTGCGTGGGTGCGTGGGTGCGTGGGTGCGTGGGTGCGTGGGTGCGTGGGTGCGTGGGTGCGTGGGGCGTGGGTGCGTGGGTGCGTGGGTGCGTGGGTGCGTGGGTGCGTGGGTGCGTGGGTGCGTGGGTGCGTGGGTGCGTGGGTGCGTGGGTGCGTGGGTGCGTGGGTGCGTGGGTGCGTGGGTGCGTGGGTGCGTGGGTGCGTGGGTGCGTGGGTGCGTGGGTGCGTGGGTGCGTGGGTGCGTGGGTGCGTGAGTGCGTGAGTGCGTGAGTGCGTGAGTGCGTGGGTGCGTGAGTGCGTGAGTGCGTGGGTGCGTGAGTGCGTGAGTGCGTGGGTGCGTGAGTGCGTGAGTGCGTGAGTGCGTGAGTGCGTGAGTGCGCGAGTGCGCGAGTGCGTATGCTGTTACGTTTAGTAGCGCATGTACGTGTGCGTGTGCTTGTATGTGAATAAATGTATATGTGTATGTGTGTGTATGTTAGTGCATGTAATGTACATACGTTCGTGCATAAGTGTGTGCGTGCATACATAGTTATGCGTCTGTAAGCGTTTGTTCGCCTACCCACCTAACCGTCTACCCGTTTGCCCGATGGTCCGCCCTCTTCCCTTCTTTGCTATTCTACTGAAAACGACCTGCTAACTAAAATATATTAAAGCGTTGGCGAAACAGAGGAGACAATGGCAGGTACGAGTGAAGATGACCTGCGAAATATCAGACGAAAACGAAGGCATGGAACAGAGTGTAAAATGGGACAATTAACCGAAGTAGAAGAAACATCGTTTAACCCTCACCCCGCTTTTCAGGGACGAATATCGTATATATACATATATACACACCTGGTGATGCGTTGCGTGCACCTGCTGTTGGACTGGCCACGCGACATTCTACCTGGACAATAAACATGTCCGTCCGTCTGTTCTCGGCATCCGAGTCACGCAAGGACAACCTGATTCAACACGTGACACAAGAATGTTTTCGAGCAACATCTGGTAGGCAATGGCTCTCCATACCAATGGTATATATATAACAGAACAGTGGTTTCCTGTACGTGGTAGATCCGCTGTAATCCAACATGAATATGTGGGCACATGCATGTATTCTCGCCGCTTACGCGGTGGTGTTAAGCCAGACCTTGTACATAGGCGGTCCGGCGAAGCAAGTCGAAGCACCGAGCGACTACACCTACCAGGATGGCAGTCCTCCACCCGTGCACCCCTCGCTCCCACGGAAGCCGTACGGTACAGACCAGTCATACAAGGCCTACCAAGCTCCGCGACCGTTGATTCCGGAATTGCAGAAGCAAGGGTACGCCCGTAAGTACTCCGTAAGCCAGCCTGCCGTTTCGGCGAAGTACGAGCATGAGTATTCCGCAAACACCGAAGTTATAAGAAATCGAGAAGCCTCAGGCGGATACAGTCATCGGTATTCCGGTAGTACTGCAGTGAGGCGCAAGCCAGAAGTTGCAGGCGGATATAGTCATCAATATTCCGTTAAAACCGCAGTGAAGGGCAAGGCACAAGTCTCAGGTGGATACAGTCATCAATACACCGCGAATACCGCAGTGAGGCGAAGGCCAGAACAGTCCGGGGGGTACAATAACGAACACGTGGGGAACATACCAGCGAAGAGTGTTCCAGAAATATCGAGGCAATACAACAACGACTATTACGTGAACGCCCCAACTGGTATCAAGCCTGATGTTTTAGGCGGGCATAACCATGAATACTCTGTGAATATCCCACCGCAGAATAGACCAGACATTCCAGCTGGTTACAACAACGAATTCGCCATGAATACCGCGCCCAAAAGTATACCACACATTCCGAGGCAATACAACCACAAATACCACATCCCAGCAAAGAACGTGCCAGACACCTCGGTACAATACAACCACGAGTACTCCGACAACATCCCAGCGAAGTATATTCCAGACATACCAAAGCAGTACAACCACGAATACTCCGAGAATATTCCACCAGTTACGAGGCCAGATATTTCTAGAGGATACAGCCACGACTATTCTGCGAATTCGCCAGCGACTCGTGAGCACTATGCACAGGAACCTCAACAGAAAGCACCGATGATGACGGAGGAAGCCCACGGCTTCCCGTTCGACTACAAGGGTTTCCCGTACAACTACTTCGGATTCCCGTACGGAAACAAGTACAAGTTTGGTTACCAGGCGGAAGCATTCCCACTGCGGGAACACCAGGGTGAGTGGAACAGAAGGAGTCGCTGAGTTGGACGCTAGAATATTAGGACATAAGCACCAGTTCAGGGCGGTTTGGTCTAAGAACACTAATCATAATGATAATAATTTTGATGATGATGATAATGATTTATTGGATTGCGATTGCGATTGCGATTGCGATTGCGATCGCGATCGCGATCGCGATCTCGACGGCGACGGCGACGGCGACGACGACGACGATGACGATGATATGATGATGACGAAATGATGCCGATAATGATGATGATGATGATGATGATGATGATGATAATAATAATAATAATAATAATAATAATAATAATAATAATAATAATAATAATAATAATAATAATAATAATAATAATAATAATAATAATAATGACAATGATAACACTGATGATAATGATGACAATAATGACAATGATGATGATGATGATAATGATGATAATGATGATAACGATACTAGTGTTAACAGTGATAACAATAAAGTCATTTTTTACGCTTAAATCGTTGAAAACCAAAGTCAGATCCGCATCGAAACAAAAGGATTCGTCAGTCTCACACTCTTAACCAATAAGCATTATATGACAATTTATAATTGTTGATTGGAAATTATACGTAATGTTTCTTTTTACGACGTTATATGTTAAAAACGTTCATTCTACATACGTCAACGTACTTGGGACAACATGGTCGCCAATTCCGTCTACTCCTTAGATCACTTCCGGTGTCCTGCCGACGGTCTCTACTACCGGGATGACCGCAGCTTCTATCAGTGCTACGGCGGTGACCACAAGGTCCAGTTCTGCGCCCCGGGCAGCATGAACACCCACAAGTCGTCCTACCAGGCCGGCCGAGGCAGCGACAGAGACTTCTGCTCTGTCAACATGGTGGCCCTTCAGTTCAACCGGTCACCGGGGAAATAGTGAACGTCATAACGCCGGTCCTCGTCACTATCGTTTCCTGGTTTGTATGACGTCACATAGTTACGTCGGTGATACCGCGGTGCATTATTTAGTGGTATATTGTATTGTTATTGCATTATAACCTGCATTTTGAAAGAGTTGTATGTCCGGGACAAGCCAGTACAAAGGCTCATAAACGCGTTATATAACGTACATAGAGTCACAAACAAATATATTATTTAAACAGTTTATATAATATATGCGTGTGATATTATATTTATAAAGTTATTAAGTAGAGTTAAAATTAAGTAAAAAACAAAGTAATTAAGTAACAAGTAAAGTTTCTGAAATGTGAAGGCAATTGTCTAAATAAATATGGTATATTAACAAATAAAACATTAAACTATTACATAAGGAAAAATAAAATAAGTAATAATACGTTTTAAAATTTTAAAATAAATAAACTCATAAATTAATAATGTAGCAGTTGGTTTTGATCTAGCAGGGGTCTCACATCGCACTGCAAGTGTTTCAAAGGTTTCAGAGCATAGGTAACAGTCCTCCACATAAACCTATCTTGTATGCGCAGTACCACGTTGTAGATGATAGTGGAATTGCGCACTTATGCGTGAGAGAATGAATAAAAAGACATCTTGAAAGGCCACTCCTTAAACGGACACTCCTGTCAGTGTGAGGTCTATGATATTATATTATATATGTATAATATATTGGTTGTGCGTAGTAAGTATACGTAAAGTATAGTATAACTGTACTACAAACATGCGTGCGCGGACTCAGGGCGCTGCCATCTTGGTGCACACGAAAAACTTATGTCGTTATTGCCCTACTATATCGGATATACACAGAGCTACGCATTGATATGTTGATTGTCACGTTGTGTGCCGGTGACTTAATAGATATTCAGGTTCAACTTGCCACACAATTCGTCCATTTTGTTTTATAATTTCTGTATTATTTTGGTGTAACTAATGTGTATCTCATACACACATAGGTTCACGCAGACGTATCGCTTTAACTCTATGGAGAGAACAATATACACATCGTTTTTGTAAAGTACAATTTAGCAGTTTCTAGGAATACGATTCAACCACTTTGCGCACATAATTCACAAGTGAAACACTTTCACTTTCACAATAGCCTATTGTAGAAAACTGTGCGGATGCCTTAAATGATCCACGCATTAATTACTATTCGTGTAATTTGTTATGGTAATATCACTGCTGACATTACGAGAAATCAACCAAAGCACAACTATATTATATGTGTTATCCTTTGAAAATCACAGTTACAATTACTGTTAGGATATGGATTCACAAAATTAATGATCCACAATGACGTGATGAACTCCGAAACAAAACTACAAGTATAATTCAGATCGAATCGCCGGAAACATAACCAGAACAGTGGCGCCACATGGCGGGTTAGAATATTCAAAATGCTGACGTTGCACTGTATGTACGACACGAATTAATAACCACTCGTAAAACATAATATAAATCATTTGATTAAGCTTTGCGCATATGTGACATTACATACATGTTTCACTAAGGCGAATGCAATTTAGTCTTGGAATGAGGAGACCTGAACACGTTGCATCAGTTTACAAAAAAAGTCCTGGTTTAGACTACGACGTGGTAAGCACGTTGTCTTAATCATTCTGTTTTCAAAGTCAATCGCATTTCTATTGTGTCTTGTTTCAGGGTGACTTGTCCTGTTGAAGATGATGTCTCGACAGACCTTGCCTTCGACGTGTAGTAGTCGGTCGTATATGTATTGACAATGTCATTTTCCTGTGTCTCTGGTGTTGCAACTTTGAATAAACCAATGATATTGATACGACTTGTTCATGCCCTGGTTCATGATCGGAGTGTTTAGTTATGATCGATGGTTATTCTGCACTGAACAACCCAGAATGCTTGAAATAATTTTCTTCAGGCTACTTCCAATGCATTCTGTCACTTTACTGACTATATCATTGATTCGCTGAAAGATAAAGCTGCCTGAGTACGTTGACATTGTTGCACTCGTCATTTCTTTTTGCACTTCTTGCTCTTTTGACCTATATAAATGCGTATATTTTAGTAAGAATTAACTTGTGTGATATTTTGTCAAATTCTGTTTAGCGCTTATTTGCTAATCTTCCTTTACAGCTAAATACCTTTGCGATTATTAACTAATCGGTTACGATGACTCCACATAAAAATGAGTTGTAATTGTAATATTCCCGTGATTGTGTTACGCATTCACATTGTTCCAATGCGTCGGCGTAAATGTGACTGTCATAGTTCAGACGTCCGCAGTGCAATATCGTGGTGTAACATTTTCTAATGGTGTTAGCATGTACTCCGTGTAAGTCACTATAAGTGTTTCATTTTGGAAATTAGTATACCTTCGTAAAAGGTGTCTGTTCTTGACAACTAGCAAGTCAGTTGGCGAACAGTTACATACATTTACACTTTCGTGAATAAAGAAGACACGTGACACAACAATTGTGAAATTAAATCGTATGCAATGTGCTACTGGTATAACCATAATTATTTGAAATCCATGCATACGAGTGAAATGCCAACAAGAATGCAATGAAATTCCACTGCCTTAGTGTGTAAATTACGTGGACTTGCATGGTTTATATAATACAGACGAAATGAAGATGACATATTTTACTCGTTGCATCTAATGTAATAGCAACGACCGTCTTTATTTATGTTAAAGTACGAAGTACTCCAATAATCGTCGTCGTCGTGTGATTATGTATCACTATTTAAACTGTTTTTACCAATATTGTTTTGAAAATTGTATTGCATGTTTACTAAATCATACAACAGACTATTTTGGAGGCATTGTAAAACATAACAAATAACAACAACAACAATAAAAACTAATGTTTTAGTACTTGTTATTCCAAAATGTCAGAATATTGAATATTAAAACGACATATATGTAGTGTAGTGAGTAGAAAAGCATACAAAGTATATTTAAAAAACGACTGATATATAGTGATACATTTGAAAAGCATATAAATCACATATTTTTATTGTAAAATGTATCAGATCAATTAAACGATTTCCTGTAAAGGAAATTGTTAGAGAATCTCCAAATGGAACTTCTTAGATTTGTAGCATAACAATGTAGAATACTATGTGGTTTTCTATATATAACACAGAAACATATCCTCGTAGCGGCCAAATAGTATGTTTTTGTACGAATATTACACACTATAATATATACACTATTGCCTTCAACAAATGTTTTGTTGATGTACTGATATTTTAACCAACACATACCTGTGAGAGATACGACCAACATATTTGGTGACTTCAACAAGATTGGTGTGTTATTAGATATACAGTGTGCAAAGAACTAAGCAAAAAACAGAAACTTCTCGGTAGAGTAGTGTCACACGGCTGTAAGCTACAAGATACCAAACGACTTGTCAGTTAATTCGTGTGCCTTCATTATACATGTGCATTTATAATAAAAATTATACATATATAAAATAAACACACATTGTATAATAGGTGCATCCGACTATAAATGATACATAACAAATTAAATACATAATGTAACAAAGCTTTATCGAAAGTTGATTTTTTTAATTGGTTCGTTTAACCCTACCCCTAAAGAAACGGGCAACTGGTTTTGAACTGCCAGCAGACCTACGCATATTCTACATGTTTGTTTATGTTTGCCGTCAAAACTATTTGCTAATGTTTCTCTAAACCCAATTTGTCGTCCGTTTAGTAGTGGACACCGCATATCACGCACACAATTTATATTTAGTGCGCCACACAATCATTTGTCAATTAAACCTGGCGCTACGGCGTGTTTTGCCCCGGGCAGTAGTTGCGCTGGACATCACGGAAATGTATAAACGCCACACGCCAGTGAATTCGGCAATTAAAATAGTAATGACCGCTACGTTCAGTCTGGCCACCTGCCACCGCTGGCCCGCATTCTGTGGCAGCCCACGGACGACGTAACATATCGGCACGTTCTGACAGCAGCAATGCGTCGTCTTGCCTACTTGGCCATTCTTTGCGTGTGCGGCTTCAGCCAGCTTGCATGGGTAGAGCCGATGAGAACGACGCCGGCGTCGTTGTTTGCCGGTCCAAGGAAACACGACGGGTCCAACGCGGAGAACATCAGTGACGTCAGAGATGACATTCCGAAAACTACCCCGGGCGCTGACGTGTCCCTACTTGGGTTCGTCGGCACTGGGGCATTTCTGCACGACCGCGATGGGCCGCTGACGGAGTTGATTCGACGGACGGTTTTGCTCGGACGACTCAACAAGTCGCCTGCAACCAGCGGCGGACGTGACGTCATAACGTTAACAAACGAGGAAAAGACGGCTCTAGCGAATCAGGTGGCGCAGTGCGAAGGCGACGCTTCTGTGGCAATGAGGTGTACGTAGGTGGTTCAGACTGTCCTGTTCTAGTTAAATATTGTTTTCATTAGGCGTCAATAAGTGTTAATAATATCCGGTGTAATTATGCAAGTATATCCTACGATGAAAGAATAGGACAATCGCAAGCAATATTGTTTTAAATGGACTGGCGACGATGGTAAAATAGGGCACACAATCCTACTGTATGGTTTTATTGTGTTCATTCTTAATCCGGTCCCCTAATTCTCGAACGAGTTATATATTATTTCGCATACAGGCATAGCTGTTATCGCAGGAACTTCCGTTGTAATTATTATATGTTTTCACATAAACAACTCATCTAGGAGACGGGAACTAGTACGCAGATAAATGAGTATTTACAAATTGCTTGCGTGTTGCAGTAACTGTAACTTTGATTTTCAATACGCTTACAGATATTGAGATAGAGACCAGTGTTGTATAGTCTCGTTAAGTCTCACACAAAAATGATCGGAAACAAGAACCATGTTCGTGCTCTATTGCGTGAATGCGTGTGCGCGCGCGTGTGCAAGGGTTTGCAAGTGCGTGTGCGCAAATATGCATGTGCGTGCGCGTGTGTATGTGTATCGTGTGTGTGTGTGTGTGTGTGTGTGTGTGTGTGTGTGTGTGTGTGTGTGTGTGTGTGTGTGTGTGTGTGTGTGTGTGTGTGTGTGTGTGTGTGTGTGTGTGTGTGTGTGTGTTGTGTGTGTGTGTGTGTGTGTGTGTGTGTGTGTGTGTGGTGGTGTGTGTGTGTGTGTGTGTGTGTGTGTGTGTGTGTGTGTGTGTGTGTGTGTGTGTGTGTGTGTGTGTGTGTGTGTGTGTGTGTGTGTGTGTGTGTGTGTGTGTGTGTGTGTGTGTGTGTGTGTGTGTGTGTGTGTGTGTGTGTGTGTGTGTGTGTGTGTGTGTGTGTGTGTGTGTGTGTGTGTGTGTGTGTGTGTGTGTGTGATGGGTGCGTCATGGCGCGCCTGTGCTTATGTATGCGCTCATGCATGCCTGCGTACAAACTACGATGACACCGAACAGTTGTGTTTATCATATTGCGGTTACTGAACGTGTTTGTTTCTGTATTTGTAGATTACTGTATCAACCTACTCGACGGCCTCTATCACGATACGTGGAATCCGTGGTGCGGCTTTATAAAGGTAACAACCAAACCTATGCCATACCTCGTCGCTGTCATCTTAACTCATTCAATTTGTTTCTATCTGTGTCTTGATAACAATTGGAAAACAGAAGATAGTTCCGGCCATATGGGGGGCGGAGGTATGTAAAACAGCTGTTAGCGTAAATGTGAATCGTTCACGGTGACCACGAGTGTTGTTAGTTGAACGAACTAGGTGACGCGGCAAAGGAAGGGTTGTTTCTCCTTGTAGGGATTTATCAAATAATGCTAGGCGGGTGACTTCTCCCCGATGTTCTAGGGACACCCACTTGGGAGTTTTAACGACAGTTATTACCCATTACGAAACTTGCGCTTCGTCTTTGCATTTTCTCAAGTAATCAACCATATGTCCGACACGCTGAAAGGTTGGTTTTAACCAAGCAACTGTAACCGAAATAAGGTCGCCACCTCAAATGGCCAACATGTGTTCCATTAACACTATTATTTGCATTGTGTCGCATAAACAAGAAAGCGTGGCTTGTTTGCAGTGTAGTGGCGGCGTTTCTCTTCGGAAGCGCTGCAGGCAAGGCACGTGGATGGGACTTCCGGACCTGGGCCACGCGGGCCGGAAGTCAATGTGCCGTCAGCGGCTGCCGGTGGAGGTTGACAAGGATCGGTGTCCGCAAGCGACGGACTTCGACCTGTGTCGAAATGCAAAGGATATTGACACGGAGGCTGCTCACCCGCAGGTACGTTGGGTATTGTGTGTGGAGGCCCATGGCATTGGAAGACGGAATGAGAGGGATATGTGTTTCGCATCGACGTTCACACATTTGTACGCCGCTAACACAAGTATAGCGGTGGCAAGTAATGTGTAACTCGCATTACTAGTTGTGAATGGAACACGCGAACGTTGTGCATACTATCATTAGAACCAAATCCTCGCAAATCCCAAAACATCGTACTGTATACAGGAAACTCTTGCAGTATGGTGTACATTTATATATTACAATGCATTATAGTTGAATAATTATGCAAGGTTTGTTAGGGAGTGCATTATAATGACGAGTTCAATCTTTTTCAGATTTTCAGGGCATGTTCCATTATTACCCATGTAAATATTGATACTAAATCTGTTCTAATATCAGGACAGATTTTACCCGGACCTCTTAGGTTAAACGTAAGACAATTGCGTGTAGTCTGTGATTAATTGCTGTACAAACTCAGCATCTCACAGAGTTGTGTGGGAACAACATTAATTTGCAATCCGTTAAAATAGTAAATATGGCGACATAAATGTTTGGAGGGATATTGAACAATATTAAGATACACTATAATATCTTGTAATCGCAGCATTGGTTTATAATTTGTTCTATTTGCATGTGTTTTTATTTTTTCAGGTGGAAACAACGAAAAGTGTCACAAGTTTACAGGATGTTCCCGATAACATTTCTACATAGCCATGCTCTGCCATGATTGCAGTATTTTTATATGTAAAATGCATATAGTTGTGTGTTAATCATAACGTCTCGTATTCGATTTATTCACTAAAATGTCTATTTACTCAAGTAGTTGTCTGCTATTTAGAAATAAACACTAAATATGATCGAACGTAGCTATGCATATTTGAAAGCAGTATATTGACGTAACTTTGTTTGTTTATTAAGCAGCCGCGTTGTTATCATTATCATTATCATACGTATCCCTGTTGTTGTCATAGTCGTGTTGTTGTAGCTGGTAGAATCCTAAATAAAATCAAGCAATACTAAGCACATAATGAATATCAGGCGGATCTCAGGAAATCAGATATTATGTATACAAACATAATAACGTATATTAGTTTAGTGATGCAGTTTCTTTATAGATCGTATTCCTGAAATTGTATGGTTTGCAACGGTGTCAAAAAGACTGGACGTGTAAACTATTTGCTTTGTATCGTTAGCTCAGATTAGCTGCTTTCGTAACATTAGTCGATCGGTATTTATGTGTGTTGTCACAGACAGAGTATTTAATGCAGTTGTACAGACGCGAGGTACTGATTAAAACGTTCACAATTCATTTCCGTTTCTTGAAGGAGGCACACGGAATATTTACCTGCCGTGTGTCAACTACTACATCTACTACTACAACAAATACGACTACTACTACTACTACTACTACTACTACTACTACTACAACAAATACGATTACTACTACTACTACTACTACTACTACTACTACTACTAACTACTACTACTACTACAAATACGACTACTACTACTACTACTACTATACTACTACTACTACTACTACTACTACTACTACTACTACTACTACTACTACTACTACTACTACTACTACTACTACTACTACTACTACTACTACTACTACTACTACTACTACTACTACTATTAAGAGTACTACTACTACTACTACTACTACTACTACTACTACTACTACTACTACTACTACTACTACTATTAAAGTACTTACTACTACTACTACTACTACTACTACTACTACTACTACTACTACTACTACTACTACTACTACTACTACTACTACTACTACTATAAATACGACTACTACTACTACTACTACTACTACTACTACTACTACTACTACTACTACTACTACTACTACTACTACTACTACCACCACCACCACCACCACCACCACCACCACCACCACCACCACCACCACCACCACCACCACCACCACCACCACCACCATATGTTGCCGTGCTGAAAGTATTTATTGTTTCTAGTATGTTTTTGTTTTACCGAAAGTAGTTGCACACATCATTACGTTTACATGTATACTTACATTAAATAGTATAGGTTTCTGTTGGTTTCGTTAGAACTTGGTAATGTCGGATGTAACAAAAGGACTGGCTAATTTACCGCTCCTGAAATGTGTTGTTGTTTGCCGCGGTTTGTACCTACCGGTAACACCGCCACCAACAGACTGCGACGGTGTCGCCATCTATCAGGCCAGCTAGAGCCCGCCGGCCGCAACAGGTCTCTCTTGTCAATGTGTGAGACCACTAGCCCTAGCCAGTAGTAATCAATCTGGTTCGGAGAAGTCTTCAGTCACTCTCTGTCCACGACTATCGTTCCGATAACAGTAGAGGGCAAGAGACCCAGAGCGTGACAGAAAATCATGGGAAGAGAAAGAACCACACCCTCATGTCCCTCAGTAGAAGACAGATACACATATGGAGAGTGCTGTCTGTCACAACATCCCGACCACCTCCATACATGAAACACTGCCTATAAGTAATATAAACGTCAGTCAGCTTATGGTCAGCTAGGAAATACTTTCATCGTTCTCCGTCTTCCCCCCAGGGATATTATTGCACTTAGAGCGTCTGGACACGTGTCCGAACAAGGCGAGTTAGCGTTGATCTAATAGATGGCGACACTGTCGCAACGTGTTCGCGGTTGCCGGTAGGTGCGCTATGAAGCAAAGACAACATATTTCGGGAGGGGTAAATCAACCAGATACATTTTGTTCCAACCAGCATTACCTAATTTTAACAAAAGCCAAAATTTACCACTTTATTGTCAGTATAAATGCAAACGTAATAATGCGTCCAATTATTTTCGGAAAACAACATAATAAATACATTAAAATAATAATATAAATATTCTTTTTAAAATAGCATGGCAATATACGTTGTTATGTAGAGTTAAATTAAATGTAAGGTCACGTTATTAACAGCATACGCGCGTCAATGCCTGTGCTATGTTATAAGCACAAATGCGTTCTTCAAAAGCGTACTTCTAGGCGGGAACAGTTTTGACCTGTGACACGTGGAATGCAAATCAAGGGCTCGGAGCATGGATTCACGCGGTTATGTCTTGAAATATGCGTTGTTTCGTTTGCGCCATACTGCCCCAGGTCACGCAGTCATTGGTTGCTTACTCACTCATTTACTCACATACTCATTCATTCACTCATTCAATCATCACTCATTTACTCATTCACTCATTCACTCACTCATTCACTGATTTATTCACTTACTCAATCACTCATATATTTACTTACTCGCCACCCATTCACTCACCCATTCACTATTTCACCCACATTGACTCACTCATTTATTCACTCACCATTTCATCTTATCATTCACTCACTCACTCACTCGTTTACTTACTCACTGACCATTTACTCATTAACTCACCCATTAACTAATTCACTCCCACGCAGCATTCACCCATTCATTCACTCATCTACTCACACTCACTCACGCACGCCTTTACTCATTTACTGACCCATTCACTCATTCACTGACGCACTTACTCACTCAATCATTTACGCCCATCGTCTATTAGCCTTCAACAATATCTCTTTAGAGTCTCATGTGCTTTCCTCCAAACAGCCCAAACTTGGGCTAACGCAGGAGTTGTCCTTCTCTAGAATTAGTGAGTTCCCTGCATGTTACACATTTACCCCCTGTGTTGGATCTTTTACTTCCCCTGGCATAGACACCAGATAGAAGGGGCCACTGGCTTTTAGTGCCTCTTCCGAAAGACACAGGCAAATGTGAGGTGAACGAAATTGCCTAAGTTTCGAAACGGCGGTAGGTGGGATTGAACCACCGTCCCCTCGATTGACAGTCCGGCGCTCTACCACCGCTACAGACCAGAGTATCCCTCTGTCCTGGACCATTTTTGTCCGGCTACTTCCAGGCGTGTCCCGTATATCTGGAATAACAGGTGATTACGTAGAAACTGAAGTGTGACAGCAGTTTCTACGTAATAAGCTCTTCCAGTGTAGCTGAATGATCCGACGGAATGTCAGTACGCTTTGTTATGTTTTTCTTTTGTGATAGTGTACATGATGTATAACTAGTATATGGGACCCGGTGGCATTGTACTTCCTGGTACGAACATTGTGCTGCCGTTGTGTTCACTTCACTGCATGTAGCTCCGGGTGACTTAGTTATTTGAACGAGTAACCGTCTGTAGACAGTGGTGGAGTTTGAATAAATAACTCTCGCGCAGTATTTGCAAAGGGTTGCATATTTCCCGGATAAACACCATGATAGATCTGGAGTGGTGGTTAGGACTGGATACAACGCGATGTAATCAATTACTAGTTAGAATGTCCTTTATGAAGTGCGCTGCAGCTATGCCTGATAAAACAAAATGGCAGCTGTCGACTACGGGTTTCTGCTAACAGCTAGCTGCGTTCCTACGGGTGCCATATGGTTGTAATTACACGCAGTGGACAGGCGTTAATTAAATACCATCGCCGTCCTGTCCAGCTGTCAATATTAATTATTCTCTCGTCGCGTTTGCTCAAAATGTGTCACCCTCATACCAGATGAATGCAAATTCCGCAATGTTTCTATAATCGCGTTTCATTTCGTTTCCGGCCACGGGATGTGTCCGAGAGGGACGGCAATGCTTTACGTTGTGGTGTGTATATTGCTGACTTCTGACCACATAAACGCTATATATATTAAACCCGAACTTTTGTTCGCCGGACGAAGGTATGTGATTGAACGCAGTGAGGGTCCTAGTAATTCGAGCGCAGGCGAAGGTAGACAAGACACACGTGAGACGTTCACACACAGGGTGGCCGATAACGTTGTAGCAGCTTATAAAAGGGGCGTACTACCATCGCAGCGCGCTCGATATTCAAGCAATGGGATTTCAAACATACATTCGTCTTTGGGGTTGACGCGATCGACGCAATACTACACCTACGAGAGAAACACGAACACCGCGCGCGTGGCGAGGGACTACACCAGCGGGCGTTCTGCGTACAACGGTGGGAATGCTAACCATTTCGCAGGCATACCTGTCGGACACCCCTACGACTTAGGTACACAGAAAACGTTCAATCAGTTTAGAGATGATCAGGCGAACGTGAATCGGCTCGCGTACTTACGAGCGTCGCGCGACAACAGAAACATTAAACCGTTCCCGTCCCCCTCTAACGGTGTCATCAAGGACACCCTGCCTCCACGCGTTATTGTCACCCGACACCCGATGAGATTGCGATATAATAAGCAACCGACATACATCGGACACGTCGTACAAAACCTTTATGGCGGCAACATCAAAGACGTCAGACAGTCTACTAACATACGCTTTGGTGATCATTACGAGAATTACGCGATCGCCAATTTCCATAAGATTCGCGCACACAGGGGCCAACGTACACACATGCATGTTGCCCGTTACGTCAACAACCCTGACACGGGAAATAGCGGACACTATTTGCAGAAGCCGTCCGTTATGTCGCCTCTGTACGTAAACCCGGGCAGCCAGCGGTACTTAAAGAGCGGCCGGGGTTTCAGCAACGGACTCAACGGTAAATCCGAAGTATTTTTACAATTGCATATGATTAAAATATGAAATAATTCACAGCTACCATAAACACTTACATTACTTACCTTCGAACCCATGCATGACGTTTCATAGCACTAACTACGTTAACGTTTGTAATGAAATACGTCATAATCACATTATTGGTCGTAATGCGATCAAACATATGGAGTAGGCATTTTATCAACTCTGAAATATATATTATCATTACAGTATGTGGGTTTACGTCTATTGTAATTATGTCCGCATATCATAGCGTACATATAGCACAGTACAATATATCCTGCATCACATGTGCATTGTGTTTCAAAACTGTAATTCAAATAAACGGAAACCATTTTGAAGTGCATCTAAATAACCGAGGTGATGATGCGAATGCGCATGCGCATGCGCATGCGCATGCACGACGTACACACACACTCGCTTTAATAGACACTTATAAAATTTTACTAAACACGTATTTAAGAAACGGAACACACAGACACACTCCCTGCGATTAATGTAACATTTGTGTAGAACATCATACATGCAGACGAAGCATCCGTTTTTCATAAAAACAAACATCTGTTCGGTTTTCACAGAATATTGCACAATGCGTCACAGATTATGTTTCGTTTTAGATCCGTGTCGGTCGTTGATTGAAGGAGATTACGTCATGGACGAGGTTTTTCAGGGCGTTCTCGGTCAGCCATACGATCCCCGCTGTTTCTTCGTCAAGTGTGCAAATAATATGGCCCACGTTAACCCTTGCAGCCCGGGAACCGTGAACGGTGAACGGGGCGGAGGGTTCTGTTCGCAGTCCGACAACGCGGGGACATGTAGCTACATAAAACCTCGACGACGATATGGAGGCAGCCATTGATATGTCACTGCGTCAACTGTTGCAGTGAAAATAGTTTGTAGTCCGGTGGCAGAACCCCATAATTATGGAAATGCTTGCAATGTTTGTTTACAATCATGTTTAAAAAAAATGATAGTACATTGTAGGAAGTTGAAATTTGAGTCCGGTTGGCTTTTTCAGAATCAAAAATGACGGCCATCTTGGATTCAAAAAAGGCCAAGCCATAATTCCATTCAAACATCAAGTACTATCGAAAAATTTACACACACACACACACACACACACACACACACACACACACACACACACACACACACACACACACACACACAACACACACACACACACACAACACACACACACACACACACAACACACACACACACACAACACACAACACACACACACACACACACACACACAACCACACACACACACACACACACACACACACACACACACACACACACACACACACACACACACACACACACACACACACACACACACACACACACACACACACACACACACACACACACACACACACACAACGATTGTAAATAGATACTGCCAGGTTCCTAGGCCGAGCCATCGGACTATTGTGTTCATAGCATCGCATCTCACGGTGTGTAGAAAGACGAGTTTTCAATCCAGGAGTTGATTAATCTTGCTGCTGTGCAGATTGTTGGACAATTTAATTCAGTCTTCGCTGCCTTAGTTTAGCCTATGTTGAAATTAGGCATCATCTCGTGGTTCTTGCCGTGTGGTGTACTGTATCAATGACCAAGTTATGATATAGTTTCACATTTAAAAAAGACCGAATGACTCATGCAAAATGGGATGACAGAAATTGGCTACGTTTCGAAATGGTAATATGTTGATACGAACCGTGGGCTGCTGTGTTCCGCAATGTAACCCGCACTTTTGCAGCTGTCACGCGTACGGTCGTGGTTAACCAAACTAAATAAGATATGGTATTATATTGAATTTATTGGTCGCATGCGTCGTTCCAATGTGAGGCGAAAGAGCTACTGTCAAAGGCGAGTTTATATTAAAGCACATATCCATTTCCGGATTTCGAGTGTGTTGTTATTAATCTATTGAAAAATGTGATGTAAATGACAGCGACGAATGATTTTTCGCCGCAGAATAAAACGTTCCTTGGTACAAGAGTTGCCGATCTGTGTAAATCAACGCGTAACGTGATACACACATCCCGAAAGCTGATACCCTATTGTCGCAGCGCAGACAGACCTGGATCGTCTAAGATATCAAAAACAGTGACACTAAACCGCATTAGATGGCACGAACATTAATTTAGAACGAATTATTTGTTAACTCCAGCGAATCAGCGCACCGAATGATACGACGTAATATCACGGACTTATGAAGAACGGGTGCGAGCTGCATGTGTCTGTGTGTGTGTATGTATGTATGTATGTGTGTGTGTGTGTGTGTGTGTGTGTGTGTGTGTGTGTGTGTGTGTTGTTGTGTGTGTGTGTGTGTGTGTGTGTGTGTGTGTGTGTGTGTGTGTGTGTGTGTGTGTGTGTGTGTGTGTGTGGGTCTGTGTGTGTGTGGTGTGTGTGTGTGTGTGTGTGTGTGTGTGTGTGTGTGTGTGTGTGTGTGTGTGTGTGTGTGTGTGTGTGTGTGTCTGTGTGTGTATGTGTGTGTATGTGTATGTGTGTGTGTGTGTGTGTGTGTGTGTGTGTGTGTGTGTGTGTGTGTGTGTGTGTGTGTGTGTGTGTGTGTGTGTGTGTGTGTGTGTGTGTGTGTGTGTGTGTGTGTGTGTGTGTGTGTGTGTGTGTGTGTGTGTGTGTGGTCTGTGTGTGTGTGTGTGTGTGTGTGTGTGTGTGTGTGTGTGTGTGTGTGTGTGTGTGCGTGTGTGTGTCGTGTGTGTGTGTGTATGTGCGTGTGTGTGTGTGCGTGTGCGTGCGTGCGTACGTGCGTGTGTGAGTGTGTGAGCGTGTGTGTTTTTGTACGTATTTGTGTGTGTGTGTGTATGTTTCTTTTTATTGTGTGTGTGTGTGTGTGTGTGGATGTATATGTTTACACGTACAAAAACAATACATGTGCATGCACCATGGACGCGAGGTATTTGTATATGCGGGTATGAATGTATTCGTGCGTGCGTGCGTGCGTGCGTGCGTGCGTGCGTGCGTGCGTGCGTGCGTGCGTGCGTGCGTGCGTGCGTGCGTGCGTAGGTACGATCGTGTGTTTGTTCGTGTGAGAGTACATGTATGAGAAAGCGAGACATATGTGAGATAGAGTGTGTACGTTATGCCTGCGTGTAAGTGTTTGAAGTATTTATGTTATTATGACCGTGTTGCGGTAACGAAATAACATACGTTCATGTGGCGGGTTAGAGTATAAAAGGATAGTTTGAAAAGATTATTACGGAGGGAGAGAAAGGTACAAACTGAGAGTTATTAGCGGAACATATCTCTTGATGTGGTGTACACCTCCGCTAGGCATTTCGGGTAAAACGCGTGAAAACATGTAATGTTTGTTGTTGCAATGTGATTGCTGAAATGCCACTTTTTCAGAGTTCTTAGAAAGGCAGATCGCAGCGTATGAAAACAATCTACTTGAATATGTCATAAATGGGTGAGATCAATATTTGGCGACAACACGTGACGCGTTGTCACGTCTACTGTGGTGCTCTACGTGACGAACCAAATGTATTTCAAGACATACCACTCTAAAAATAAGACGTTAGCGTTAATCGGTCACCTATATGCCGACAAGACTAATGTTAGCTGCCGTAGGAACACTGTGCTAGAATGCACATCCTCCTGGGTTAGTGATAAGGAGGTAAAATGTGCAATACTATGTGTGTTACTCTTGGTAGGAACATGACAAAGACCTGACCGTACATGTCCAAACCCGTGTGGTACGTGTCTACGGGTAAGCGGTACGTGACAAAACGTGGACGGCATTGTCAAGGTTGTATCTGTGCGTGCGTTTCACCACAATGACGTTAAGGAATCCAGGTTAACAAAACAAACGTTACTTGAATAAAAAAAAGCCCTACAGACTAAATTGGGGCTAGCGCTAGACATCGTTAGTGAGACATTCACAATAGATGAGTAACATCATATCTTTCGGCTGCGTTAATTAATATATCAAAGGCTGAAGACAAATGTCTATATCGTCCAAGGACAAAATAGTAGAGAACGACGGATGTAGCGATGGGGATTGCATAAGAAAAAATTTGGAGAGATGTGGGAGGGGAGAGATGTAGAAGAATGATAAAGTGGGGAGGGACAGTTGATGGAGATCACGGTATAACAAATGCGAATGAAAACAACCAGACCAAAATCACACAAAGCCGGTTTCATGCTCGGTGTACAGGAAGAGAAGAGCAGAAGGTAGCATAAAAAGTAATATCGGTAGTTGGTTATAACTGTGGAGAAACAATGGTTGCATTATGCACACGAAGGGATAACAGTATCAGTATAACAGTAAATTAGGGGAATATTGGTGTAATATTCAGAATAGTAGTACGATAATTCGCTGCTCTCTCTCTCTTCTCTCTCTCTCTCTCTCTCTCTCTCTCTCTCTCTCTCCTCCTCTCTCTCTCTCTCTCTCTCTCTCTCTCCTCTCTCTCTCTCTCTCTCTCTTTCTCTGTCTCTCTCTCTCCCTCCCTCCCTCCCTCGCTCGCTCTCTCTCTCTCTGTCCCTCTCTCTCTCTCTCTCTCTCTCTCTTTCTCTTCTCTCTCTCTCTCTCCCTCCCTCCCTCGCTCGCTCTCTCTCTCTCTCTCTCTTCCTTCTCTCTCTCTCTCTCTCTCTCTCTCTCTCTCTCTCTCTCTCTCTCTCTCTCTCTTCTCTCTTCTCTCTCTCTCTCTCTCTCTCTCTCTCTCTCTCTCTCTCTCTCTCTCTCTCTCTCTCTCTCTCTCTCTCTCTCTCTCTCTCTCTCTCTCTCTCTCTCTCTCTCTCTCTCTCTCTCTCTCTCTCTCTCTCTCTCTCTCTCTCTCTCTCTCTCTCTCTCTCTCTCTCTCTCTCTCTCTCTCTCTCTCTCTCTCTCTCTCGCTCTCTCTCGCTCTTCGCTCTCGCTCTCGCTCTCGCTCTCGCTCTCCTCTGCTCTGCTCTCTCTCTCTCTGCTCTCTCTCTCTATTCTCTCTCTCTCTATATATATATAATTATTATATATATATATATATATATATATATATATATATATATATATATATATATATATACGGCTATTTATTACAAGTATGATCAAAAAATACAAGGTATGCAGTTTAAAAGCAGGTATATTCTTTATTTATTGAGATCCTCATCACCATGAACATAACACATTCGAAACACAATAGAGCTCACGATAATAAAATGCACCATGTACGTACACAGCAAAACATCGAAGTTGTACAACGACACAACCTGACCATCGCCACTCATATCGCATAGAAACATTAATGCACATTCACCGGGATGTTGTGTTGTTGCTGTAGACACGTAGACCATCAGCTACAGCCTTTAGAGAGACATTTGGCAGCCGCTATATAACGGTGTAGATTTCTGCACTAATTACATAATTGGACCGACTTGTAAAAGGACAAAGTACGCGATCATCAACACAGCCACATTTAGTAATTTTTAAAATAAGTTATCAGCGACACCAGCAGGTTCAAGAACACAAATTGCACGCGTAATACGCCAGGTTAAAGAAAATATATTTGAATATTTAAAAGTGCCCAATGAAACCAGTTCGTGATAAACCATTGGAGTTCGTTGATACATTAATACATGAACATGTATAGCAAAATACGTTGTAACTGATCTCGTATGTAAGAAACACCTTCTGGAAACAAACAAGACTGTTGAATTGGAGATTATTATGCGTATGGGTCTGAATAGAATTATATTAATATAGTATTTACATGCAGTGAGAATTAGTGATGTTATATTCAGGCACCTGGACAACATACATAACTACTGTGCATTTGTGAAAATATTAATTTTTTAATGTAATTTTCATACCACCGAACTATATGTCAGAAAGTGATACCATTACTACTATGGCTTATGTACATCGTGTTTTGTGCGATTATCTCAATTATATCTCAATTAAAGTAGCTTTAAAAGTGTACGACTCATTGTGTGCGTTTTGTTACGCTTAATGACGTGTGTGTTACATTTGGCGGACACAATATGATATACGTTTTACTAATCTGAATAATAAATTCACGATTACTATGCTTCACATAAACGCCAACTCTGTATCACCACCTGCTTTGGAAAAATACACTTTGATTTTGAGTACAATACTGCTCTAAAATACAATGTTGCATTGAGGAGGCAATCCCCGTTGCTTACCTAACATAACACATTTTGAACATCCTGTGCGCAAAATATCGTAACGAGAAACATCCAGAAATAATACTAATGCATACATACATACATGCATGCATGCATGCATGCATGCATGCATGCATGCATGCATGCATGCATACATACATACATACATACATACATACATACATACATACATACATACATACATACATACATACATACATACATACATACATACATACATACATACATACATACATACATACATACATACATACATACATACATACATACATACATACATACATACATACATACATACATACATACATACATACATACATACATACATACATACATACATACATAAATAATAAATATTACAAATTCGTTCAGTGAGACAAGTTCTTGCATTGTAATCATAAAAATCAATACCGCCTACTGCGTGCAAAAATTACACATTCATATATGTCATTATGCTATCATCAAACATTAAGCATGAACCGACGATTGCTGTCCGTCGCACGGACACAGTTGTTTTTCGACGATGAAAGACACTTTGCAAGCCCGCGAGCTTGCGTTTGTGATCTTTGCGACTATTTGAGAAATAAGGACTACACAGGAATGTCACACGCCCTCGGAGTTGGGTGAAGGAAACCGGCGTGCGAGTGGGAATACACTCCGTAACAACTTGGCTCAGTACAGCATCGCACGCAGACGCCGATGCTTCTTCGTTCGCGCACGTCACTTCCGGTATGGAATGAGATCAATATCGCTTCAGCCGCGATACCAATACGGCATATATAGTCAGATGTCATAATACGGGATCTTATTGATCTGAAAGTGCACGCTCTCGCTTCGTCCGCGCCGATTCCACCCCTTGCAATAGAAGTAGTTGGCTCCGTCTCGCATCGTGTCGTACGCGTCAAGGCTCAGTGTGAGCAGCTTCGACGCTGTGTTGACGAGTTGAGAGCCCTTGTGGTCGGCGACAATGCCGGGTCGGATGATCACCCCCGGGGAGGCTGAGCTGAGGGGCATGATTGTGAAGGGACCCAGCTGGCGCTGAAACGTAACAGGGCGTAGAGTTATTAGAAGTAATCCAATTAGTCGGACTATGTGCTCGGTATATACACTTCGCAATGCACGGCACGTGTGTACGTCACTCGGGTGACATTGCGGTGTTGGTTTAACTATAAATATGTTAACATTGTAATAGTTATAGCATATAAAATACAGGAATAATAGGCACAGGAATATCAGCCAACCACTGCGCTATGTTTGGATCACTTTATATGGTATGCACACATCGGCGTAATGGCACGGAAGACCTGCCTTGCTGAGGGTACATGCCCAATAGCATTAGTATTGATAATAACGCAGGTACGTGCACGAGTTACACAGAACCAATACGTTTTAATTTAATTGCTGCGGTGATAGAAGGGATTTGCATGCATTGCAATTAACGGAACATCGGGAAGTCGAAGGCTAATTTGAGAAAGTCATTGTAGGTGAACGGAGACGGGCAGGCCATCAGACGAAGAAGTGGCGGGGAACAGCCAAAGGATTCGGAAGGAAGATTGCATTGAGAGGGAATTGAGAAAGTCGGATGAAGATTTCAGACGGAAGGAGGGATTTGCCGACAAAAACAGTGAATGTGAACCAGGGCTACATCAATGCAATGGTACATCCTCATCTTTTCACTGAATAACCATTGGAACTGCGTGGTCAATTTGAATAGTCGGCAGACGTTTTACATACATTTACGAGAACTTTACGGAAGAATCCAACTACCCCAGAGATCGTTGCTAGGTAAAAGACACTCACGTAGAAGCTGATGAAGGGAACGTCATCCACCCGCACTCCGGCTTTCGCCTGGCAGCTGATGGTGATTGTGTCTCCCGGGTAGAAGTCGATGTACATCGGTGTGACGGTCACGTCTAGGGTCTCTTCTGAGCGGTATTGTCTGCGCGGGTGTTCAATCGCAGTCGCGTATGTAGCGGTCATGAGGCAGGACACTAGCGCGTACAACGCCACCATTCTGTACGGAAACAAAACAAACACCATGAGTGCACTGCTTAAGTAGGTGGGTATCGAAATATGTGTCAGTGACGTCACATTTCTGTTGGATGACGCGTTACGCTGCAGCCTACACGGCGCCGTCATTGTGCGAAGAAGATACAAAGTAGAATATAAATTAAGCAAGTCAGTGTTTTGTTCACGGTTCCTGATTCTTATGTCACAAAACAATGCACTTGAAGTATCCATGTTTACATATGGACATGTAGATTTTTAAGGGTGAATGTGTGTACATCTATCATACACATATATGTAAAAAGTACACTTTGTGTCTGGCGTAAAAACAACAATTAGGATGGTATTGCAACGACAAATACGACGTTACATCCGACGGTTTCACAACTGCGCTGGCCTTCGTTAGAACGTTGATGTGGTTGCTATAAGCAAAACGTGACATACTGGATTCGTTGTGTCAAACCAGAAAAAGGCATTATTATTAGGAGAACACTGGTTCTATACAGACGTGTACATGATCGCCTTCAATTATTCTCGCAGGCAAAACCTTGTTGAAGCTGCACATCATTTGCACAGACATATAAACATAACAATCACACACTGCACGAAAATAACATGTAAAGTAATGCATTTCACAGTTATTCATGACGCACATAGTATTAGGTTCGCGGCATGTTATTACCTGACATTTATATAGACACACAGCACTATAAGAATGAACTCGTGCTCTCAAACCGACTCCTTCGCCAACGTCAACATGCCGCTAATGCACCGCAATTGTATTTCCAAGTGTATTGGTCCGACGAAGTCATGTTCTAACTGTTGAACCAATATATGGAATACTGCAGTCAAAGACAAACAGTTTATCAATGTTAGCCTATTTAGATAATTTACAAATGCATACTTATTTGGTGAAGAGAATGGTTTAACTAACGAGCTTCGCATAACGTGCGATACTTTATACAATATAAGGTGACCTGACACAGTTCAGTACAGTGATCATATAACATAGGCACTCGAGACTTTGATTGTCGTATTACCGCACTCCGTGTTACAAGAATACGAATAGCACATTGCAAGGAGTTTGCATGTAAACAACGTCATCATCATTGTGTCATTTCGTCATCGAAATATCGACGCTAAACGTTTGATAATACATATGCCGAAACGCTGTAAAAACGATACGATAAGACGATCACACAGCACTGTTAAAGGTCGCAGTTCTATGGTAGTTGCTTGGAAATATAGTGATATATCCATTACGTCTACGCTAGTTGTGGTTACCTAACACGTGTTCGCGCACGGATGAGTTAACACGGTGGATAATTGCCTAATAGGCCAGTACCGGATTACATGCATACCGTCATTGAAGAAACACATTCGTTTCACAGTAGTGCGCTTGCATTTGCATGCGTGGTGTTGATTATTCGTTCACAACTATTAAATACAAAGGGATCACGTCATATGATTTAACTCTCCTCACGGCTGATATATGGAAAGCAGTCTAAAATGTTACAGATGCTGAGTCGTGGTTGCATATGTCTACATCTTTAGTAATACGGTAGCCAAATGTATTTTGTGTGATACGGATAAATACGTTGAAAGATATACTAATGCACACACCATGAACATGCACAGACCATGAACATTTGAAGAAAACATAACACCTTTTTATATATTATTTATATACCGTGAATATATCGAAATTAGAGCTATGTAACGTGGAATTGTCGCACATTATTATTATAGCAACGTTACGCCCAAACATGGTTACGCTTATCCAACAATACAGTAACCACGGTAAATACAAACAATGTGATTCATCATCATAGCAACAAATGATTAACGGAATACAGCAATGCGGCGATATTCCCAAGTTGCGACACTGTCGACGCATGTGGAAAGCAGTTTCAGTTACCTGTGCGTGAACGAATTCCGGATCGTTTTTAACGATCCCTCGGCACCCGATAAGCACGGGACACTGTCAGAGTTCATCTTTCCTGTCTCCTTACGACACCACCTGAGCTACTTTAGCTGCGGTGTCAATATAAGCAACACGCTCGTCGCTGATAACTCCTCAGAGCAGCCGAAGGAAGCCTCAACAATAGCAGTCGGTGTGTACAAAATTATCTCAATTTTCGTCTTTCGCTAACACTCGTAGAACGGTAGATGAGAGGGATGAACACGCGCACGATTTACTCTCACAGAACTCGCAGTAGTAGGTTTGTAACTGGCAAGTGGCGGTGATGACTCTTGTTTATATCGCCTCGGTACGTGACTGCCTCCGCGGCGGTTTCATAATATTGGCTAAGCGAATCACGAGTGGGTGATATCTCTAACTGGGTCATTCGTGAACTGCGCAGTGACATGCAGGGTTCACCGATAGGGCAGACTATCGAAGTTTCAAGTGGAGCACCGTTCGAGTGGCGTTTCGAACGTTTGCTGGTGGCCTATGTTTGGCAAAACACCGCACCGTCGTGCACGTTTCGTACCCGTAAGACACGTCATTTGTTTTTCACAAATGCAGATAAGTTGGCGCTGAGAGTTGCGTAATAGTGTTGTAACGGCGATGCCGACGATACGCGCGGAGTTGTTAGTAATGGGCGTTGACTATACTATCATAGGTATTATAAGCCTTTATGGCTCATTTTATCTTACGCTGTGAGCTATCTCCAAGCTTCCGTCATTGTAAGTTAAATTAATGTAGTAATATGCCGCTAATGCACTGCGCTTGAATTTCCGAGTGCATTTATCCGAATTTATATTATACTTATTCATCCAATATGCTGAATAATTTAGCCAATCCTACTTCATGACAAACAGATTATAACTGTTGATTAAGCTACTTACATAATCTGCAAACCTTCAAAACTGTACAATTACGACGACCCGCTGGTAGCCTTGAACTCGAGTCCCACAATGTTGTATCCATGTGGTATTAGTCATACGCGATAATCAGAACGAAAACTCCCAGCGTCAGCGCGATATCAGCAGGTTGGTATCACTTAGATAAGACAATAAACCTATCTTTTTCAACACTCGTTAGTGTATGACACTAGCGGTAAGAACTGCTACTCCCCATAAACAAACAACGCGACACCAATACTGTGTTGCGTTAAACATCAATTGGTGAAGACAGCTCTTAAGATTGAAGTTGATCGTTAAGAGAGATACGCACTTGGTGCTTTGAAAGGATTATAACACTCAACCATTATGAGTGTGTATTCAGATACCCTGGCTTGCCTCAGAGTTGATAACGGAAATTAAGATTATAATAAAATGTATGCATCATTGTTAATGTAGAATGTATCTTTGTAGAACAGTGTCGTTATGGTTTTTTAAGTTTACTTTCCCAAATTATATATTAAAAATTGTTCTACTATCCGTTGTCGGTTTTATCTGCAACTGCTCAGTATATATATATATATATATATATATATATATATATATATATATATATATATATATATGTGTGTGTGTGTATGTGTATATATGTGTGTGTTTGTTGTGTGTGTGTGTGTGTTGTGTGTGTGTGTGTGTGTGTGTGTGTGTGTGTGTGTGTGTGTGTGTGTGTGTGTGTGTGTGTGTGTGTGTGTGTGTGTGTGTGTGTGTGTGTGTGTGTGTGTGTGTGTGTGTGTGTGTGTGTGTGTGTGTGTGTGTGTGTGTGTGTGTGTGTGTGTGTGTGTGTGTGTGTGTGTGTGTGTGTGTGTGTGTGTGTGTGTGTGTGTGTGTGTGTGTGTGTGTGTGTGTGTGTGTGTGTGTGTGTGTGTGTGTGTGTGTGTGTGTGTGTGTGTGTGTGTGTGTGTGTGTGTGTGTGTGTGTGTGTGTGTGTGTGTGTGTGTGTGTGTTTACTATGGTACTGTGTATGATTTGTTTCGATTGTAATAACTGGTTTATCCACCATTTCGCGATTAGGAAAATTATAGGTTAACCTGTTTGTTATATAATAAAATATAACTATGGTTATGCCATAACAACACTAATATTGAGATTCAGCAAAATTCCATAAGATCCATAACAAAAATACTATTACTACCACATACTACGCCAGCAAAACAAAATCAATTTCATCAGTACGTGCATTGATGCATTACCCGATATGGTCTTATTCCTTCTCCAAACTTGACTCATCCGCAGCCATTGTCTTGTTTGATAACATCGAATGGTCGCTTCTTTGAATGTGAGTCATCATTTGAGTCATCCGCAGCGCAATTAAACATCTATTGTAGCAGTACCCAATTAATAGTTGTGCACCTAAAAGCACCACGTGTCCATCGTCGGGTTCTTGTGACACGCAAGGTAATTGGCATATTGACCTTCAACCTGCTAAGAGCAACGACCGCACCGACAAGGCCTGAACGTCGAGGCATTCTCCATTGAGACAGCGCTTGAGTCATATGTTAAAAAGGAACATACTTACATAGAGCAGTATCCAATTTTCAAGATTGCTCAAAGCTCTTTACATTGCATAATACTCTCTGGCATAATTTTCTGTTCAGTCGAACGCCATATCGGCTCCCCCAACTAAAGCGCGAAGACTATTTGTGCACAAATATACATCGCTGTCTATAGCCAGGTACTTTTTCGTACAGCTTAGTGAACTGGACTTGACATGACATCGCATAATTCGAACCCAGTTTATGTTAGTCGGGATTCCGAAGCTCTAGCCACGGTGCCACTATGCCTCTGTGCCAGTGTACAACAGTGTCTAGCAGTGGTATAGCCTTGCTTTGACGATGATCATAACACATTATGTTATATATGTTGCCACTGTGTGAACAACGTTTTTCATCATCAAGCAAGTCTTACTGTTCGTCTCCTTCTTCTATATTATAATACTTTTAAAATCGATCAACGGAAACAAAAAACGCCACAACTCCAACTAAGACATAGGTGCGCACAAATGTCAACCTGAAGGGTGACACGGTAGGTCCTTCGGGTGGCTGATCTTTGAGGACCAGTGAACAAACGACATACTGCTATATACAAAGATTAAGTACAGAACAGGGTCGAGGGCCGTGAAAATCGTGACCATCAGTTGTGGCATAAAAGGGACCTGATCACTAGAAACACCCCACGTGTTGTATCTGTTGTGTTCATGTGTGATTTCATAAGTACGTGTTTAACTTATTGAATATGCTTGCGCTAAGTAAGTATCCAATCTGATGACGTGCTCGCCACGAGTTCCATATACAATAAAGCCTCTAGTGTTCATTGGCTATTTCCGCATTCGCGTCGTGCTTCCGGAGGAAACAGCTTAGTTAATTATTTACCAGTGCTAAATCACCGGAACCAATTCATAAAATTGTTCTCTAAGCCCATTGACACTTAAATCATTGTCTAGTCGTTCGCATTACGCTACAGTAACGGCCGATTTGTGACAATAAACGAAATTACTGTCACGCAATAAACGTTTCAGATCAATTATCTGCGGGAACATATTACAGCACTTCAACCGCAACCGTTGGAAAATCATTCGACCTACACTAGTAAAAGCCGCGACATTTACGCGTCACATTAACACTGATATATGACTTCCGCAACAACTAAAATCAGTATTACTGATGCAATCACTTAATACTACCACTAGTGCCGTCCTCGGAGTGGTCAGAACGTTTTACCCTAAAAGCATTCATCGTGAATGAAAACAACAATGGGAGCTGTTATTGGGGTTTTTGTCCCGCAGTATTCGTCGTGCACGCGTGGTTCGTGCGACGGTTAACTTAGGTGATATTGCGTCAGCGTGACGCAGTCGTGACCTTGTGCTTGGTGTACCGTACCTGTGTGTTACGCTGTTGCGTGATACGGTTTGCGGTCAAACGGGCTACTTAAAACAGGACTCGGTCACAAAATAACGCCCACGTACGGTAATATGACGACGAATACGTCCACAGCGACGAATTCAAAGAGATGATATTAAATAATAACGATCGTCCTAAATTGTAAATTGTAATTTTTATTTCTCCGTGGCGTGTCTTACTAGATTTGTACAATAAACAACCAAACATGTATCGTTTCTTGCATAAGAAAAATAGCATAACAAGGAAGCCGCCACTTATGAAGTGTTAACACGTTCACGTTTCTGGTGCATCTATTAATGTTGGTTTTATATGTGGCAGCATTTAAACAGTCTGTAGATCGTTTGGTTTATTTAGTTATCTTCATATGTAAGCACCTTCTGTTAACGTGTATACAACGTTGCACCGTTCTAACCGTACACCGTACTTTGTATCATTTAGTTAATATGTCACACCGTTACACGTGCACTCGACAGTCTCGTGCACGCCCAACGCACGTGCGCCACAGACTAATGACACTCAGTGTCACAACTGTGAAGCCAGATAAGTATCCGCTTTAACAGGCTATGCATTAAGTTCACAGAACATCGTGCCAAACTACACTGAACCTTCTAAAAACGTGTTCACGAACAGTAAATGTCAATATTGGTCTTCGTTGGTGTGAAGAAAAAAGGTGCCCATGCACGGTTGGTAAATGTCATCGCTATGACATTTGCATTTCTTGTGGGCACGTGTGTGCAAAGGTAGTTGCGTAGTATTTTAGCCAGTCACAAGCGGTCGGTTATTCTACTGTTTTATTCATGACACTATAAACGGCAACGATAATGTCGCTGCATGTGTATACGAAAACTCGCCATATACTTATGTGCGTGAGCCCAGCGTAGGTTCTCAAACATCCTTATACTTTTCGAAACGTTTGTACGCGAAGAAATTGTACAGTGATTTGTATGCACGTACATTTATATAGGATGACGAAGTAGTTCCTATGATAGACTGTAAGCACGCTGTATACTTTGGCTGCCTGGTGTCTCTGTGCAAGAATACCGTTTGCAAGAAAGCCAAGTCAAACAAACTCGACCCTCAGAGCAGTGTCATAGATGAGAAAACCATTTTCCTTGTATTTATTAGCTTTCCAACTAATGACAATTTTCAGCCATCCGTTGGCATTGATATACCACAGCAATGGGCTTAGAATTGTACCAAATCAGGCGTAGATCCACAAGGATCGTGCCAGTAATAAGCGTTGTTTCAAAGCTGGCTTCCGCTAATAATTATTTTCGACGTAACGTCTCAATTGTGTTGATGCATTTTTATAAACGTAGACGTAATACATCTAGCAAATATCTGCAAGAAGCAAATACACACAGCAATAGAGAGAAACACAATATCGTCTGCTGTTGGAACGGAAGCTCAATTGATGGGCAAAGGTTAAAGGGCAGGACATGTCAAATTAGTCACCTATCGCGGATCTACTTTCGGCTTGTTACACCTATAGCGTATGTGTTCTGCCTGTTAAACAATCCACTCAACAATATATAAGACTGAATGACTGTGCCAGAGAAAAGCTCGATGCAGGTGGCATTTCGCCAGTTCATCTGCAGCGTGTTGTGTAACATCACTGATCCACTCCCCAGAGTCAAGGTAAAGTGTTACGAGCACTGACTCTTTTGGCACACTTACACGATTCGCAGAAAAACTGAATCACTACGCCTTTTAGAAGACAAATTACGTGACCTCGATGATCACTGATGAGAACACTAATCATTCCTGGGTATCCATCCATCTTGTGTTTCTGCCAAGCGTCATTACGCCAAACGTCCGTGGCCTCTTTTTATGTAATTTATAGGCGCAGATAATGTGAACAATCAAGGACGTGACTGTTATACAGAGCTGTAATCTACGCGCTCCCGCATGGAATTTGATTTATGCTCAGTGAAGGTCAATTAAATAAGTAAACTTTCGTCGTGCTACGACCAAATGGAAGCGTACAATCTTCCCGTCCACAGTTGCTGATTTTTTTGCAATATTGAAGATAACAAAGCTGGCTCTAACTCTAAGCCTACACACGTGGAAACATGATCCATTTGGGCTTTTCTGCTACGTCTGTTTGTCTGTCTGTCTGTCTGTCTGACTGTCTGTCTGTCTGTCTGTCTGTCTGTCCTGTATGCCGCCTGCCTGCCTGCCTGCCTGCTCTGTCTGTCCTGCCTGCCTGCCGTCTGCCTGCCTGTCTGTCTGTCTGCCTGCCTGCCTGCCTGCCTGCCTGTCTGCCTGTCTGTCTGTCTGTCTGTCTGTCTGTCTGTCTGTCTGTCTGTCTGTCTGTCTGTCTGTCTGTCTGTCTGTCTGTCTGTCCCCTCTCCCCCCTCTCCCTCCCTCACTCCCTACCTCCTACAATCCTACTGCAAAACAATACTACTGCAAAACAATACTACTGCAAAACAATACTACTGCAAAACATTGAGAGGAATTCATAACTTTATTATTATATGCAGAAGTGATGAATGGATACAAATGTGGACGAATGTGTACTTTGCCGTGCACAAAAGGGCAGGGCGTAGGTGGTCATTCTATAACATAAACTCGCTTACCAGATACTCAACAATGAAGCGCTTTGACATATTAGCCTGATACCATGACCTAATCTCTACACTCCATGGCCCACATACACTCAGAGTGCGTCGTGTTCGGCCAATTATCAAATGAGTGCGAATAACGTAAGCTTTGGCTTTTGCCGTGTTGACTTGTTAGTGTTTTTACGCAAGTAGACCAATTTGGTCGGCCGATTTTCGAGATATAAGGTTAAGCGTCATTGCGTGCCGACCTCGGCTGCCAAGTCTATCCGTTGTTTGTAAATTATTACGCTTTGATACCGGAACAAACAGGGTAATTTCTTGATGTTTAACACGGAGCCGCATAAAACATAACTTGACTTGGCAAATATTTGTACAGAGCGGTGCATTAGCAAATCATTACTGCTGTAATATAAGATCGTGTAGGATATGTTAATGTTACAATAACTAGCCATGCATATCCGGAAATATGCACCATTTGTTGTGCTGAGCTCAACATAGTATTGCTGTTGTCAGTACTACCAACTATCAATCCAATCGTTCGTCATTATAAACGCCAGCGAGCTCGTATACGTATCCATAATCATAACATCAATATTCTCTTACCAACAACTGCTATTTTTGAAAGTTCAGCTACGGTAATTGTATGTGTTTGTGTGCGTGCGAGCGAGCGAGCGAGCGTGCGTGCGTGCGCGCGTGCGTGCGTGCGTGCGTGCGTGCGTGCGTGTGTGCGCGCGTGTGTGTATGCGCGCGCGTGTGTGAGCGAGAGTATGTGTGCGTGCACGCAAACGTGTGTGAATGAATGAAGGAATCACTGAATATGTGCATGCTTGTTTGTTTGAATTACCGATCCGTGGTTTCCCGACATCCTATTTCCGGGTTGACCATGGCACTCCCGCGGGAAGTCGGCAATGGACATGTCAACATCGCACTACTCTTGTAAACACGCAGACATTTGCGCAAAATGGCCTTTTCCGCATATCAACATGCCACTTCCAGTCTGCGAAGCCCGCCCCATTCCCCGAAGGGCTTCTCACGTCAGAGCTCCCACGCGTCAACAACGACCAATCAAAAGCCAGATATGACAATGCGATATCAGCAAGTCACATATCCCTGATGTTGTCTCAATAAATAGCCGGAGATGGCCACGGGAATACGTCACTGTGGAGGCGATGTTGTTTGCGCTCAGCAAGGACGGGCGGCGTGTTTGCATTCCTGATACATCTCTCCATGGATCAGACACGCCCGGCGACCGGACGGCGTAAGAAGAATCAACACACATTGACGTCTGCCCGGTCGTTATGACAGAAATACGAAGCTTATCCACATTAGCCTAATGTACGTATGTGCGTTGCACCCCCAGTCCATGCACACAATCCTACGGCACACACACACACACGCCTGCCATCGACAAACACGCGTAATCCAGAGACGTGCGCTTACACACGCGTACAGTAACTGATGCAGTCACACCTGGATTGACGATGTTGCAACTGTGAAATACACTGTCGAGTTATATCGTCGACGCAATGAAACTATCAGGTGTTACATGATAGATATATTTGTTATACATTATTGACTGCCTTGGGTATTGTTCTCCACAGACCGGTACAAAACGTTATCTAGGAAAAATAAATAAATAACATGTGCATTGAAAATACAACGCCAATACAATAATAGTAACAATGATGATGACGGTGATGGTTATCATGACAATAGTGGTGGTAGTGGTGGTGGTGGTGGTGGTGGTGATGGTGATAATGATAATGGGAATAAAACGAGACTGACTCAAGAAATGGGTTAAGTATTAAGAAGTTGTGCTTACACACTATAGAAAAGTTGCAATGGACACATTTGTTTAACATGTAAACTAAGGTAGACAAATTTATTAAATCCGACAATTGTGAAAAACGAGCACACACTATCACGGATGTCGCATAAAAGCCATACAGCGCAACGGTCAAATTGCATTTCCGTTGTTCGAATCGTGCAAATAACAATGCGCACATATAGTCCACAATGCAGTTAGCGATAGTGTAATTGCATTTCCGTTGCTCGAGTCGTGCAAATAATAACGTGCACGGATGGTCCACAATAATTGCAGACAAGTCGTGTATGTCTCGGGAGAGGCTGCGTCAAACACAGCGCGTCTGTAGAGCTGGGGTCTAGCGCGGTGACAGACGACTGCATTGTGTTGGGAGCGCAGCCGAGATAACGCCGTTCTGTTGACGGAAGGGAATGCTCGTGACGCTGATATTTACGTGACGGTGATATGTACGTGACGGTGATGGATGAGGAAGACGAAGTATAGCAGAAGGAACACTCATATACGACTGTCTGTGTTCCACCCAGTCCTTATGCACGTAAGAGAAAAGAAGAGGTCTTCTTCGTGCGAAATGTGGTGAGCATGTTCGCGACGAGCATTTCGCTGTGGGAACAGAACCTAAAGTAGGACGTGCGATATTTACTTGGAGTTGAGAGAATATAATTTAGAGACGCCCGGATTCGCGGTTGTGGTCACGTCTAGAGAAGAGAGGGAGAGGAGAGAGAGAGAGAGAGAGAGAGAGAGAGAGAGAGAGAGAGAGAGAGAGAGAGAGAGAGAGAGAGAGAGAGAGAGAGAGCGAGAGCGAGAGAGAGAGAGAGAGCGAGAGAGAGAGAGGGAGAGGGAGGGAGAGAGAGAAGAGAGAGCGAGAGAGAGCGAGAGAGAGCAGAGAGAGCAGAGAGAGAGAGAGAGCGAGAGAGAGAGAGAGAGAGAGAGAGGCGAGAGAGAAGAGAGGGGAGAGGAGAGAGAGAGAGAGAGAGAGAGAGAGAGAGAGAGAGAGAGAGAGAGAGAGAGAGAGAGAGAGAGAGAGAGCGTCTCTCCCCAGGTGCCGAAGACAAAGTGTCTCACCCTGTTATCAGTCGCTTTCTTAGATCATAGACTTTTGATCCACACATTGGCGATGTACTGAACGAAAAGTAATTATTTAGAGTTGCTGTCTTGCGAGTTAGATGTTCCCACATTAGTATACTACAAGAGTAGTGAGCCACTCCCGAGAGGGGGGCACTGCAGCTTTAATTCTCATTCCGGGAAATATCGAGTTACTCTGACGCCTATAATAACAACAGTGGAAGCAAGATTATGATCAAGGGTATGGTAAGTTATTGACACGACTGTATGGATTCATACCCCATGGAATAATACAAAAATACGACTTTATTACAGTCGAAACCCATCTAATGTACACTTCACTAATACGGCCACCTCCCTAAATGATGTCTACTGAACTACGTTGATAACATTTATCACTGTTCAAGAGTACTACATAATACATTAAACAGGGAAGAAACCGATTTTTTCGAGTTAATCGCACCCAGAAAAATGGTGTTTGGTATGTTGCATGACCAGTTTCTTCGGTTGCTATGCGCTTTCCATTTAGGTTATCAGCTTATGCGCTAATTTATATTTTGTGAGCAAATATATACATATATAATAATGCCATGGTTGATTGAGAAACTTTACCGATAGACAAGGAGGCGATATTGTGCGTCTAGTAGTCACGCTATCGCTGGTATCACCGTGCGACTAATGAAACCAAAACAAGATGATAATATAGGTACAACACCTGCTGAAACAAAATGCCGCTGGCCATCCTCGCAAACCAGGGCTGTTTGCTACGTAAACTGGCCCTGGCTGGTCTACCTGCAACTGACTTCACCAGTCGCAACTGCGTTAGCCGTGAAAACAGTGCAAAATTTGGAGACGGTTAAGCAATTTGTGGAAATCCTAGTATAATGACGGTCTCGCACAATCGCAAGAGCAGCTGAATTCGAACATTTGCTTCAACATCCCAAACATTGCACACAGCACGAGCAGTGTGTGGATGAAATCATCCAATAGTATCACATGAACGGATTCCAAACACGTTCTGGTGGGCGATTCTCAATACAGAACGTTTGCAAAGGGACCAGCCAGGGGTACTGCTGTCCGGTACTGACGTCATCTGAAGTAGCGATTTCTTGAGAGAAAGGATGCCGGTGAATTTTGAGTGTCTATCGATATATTACATTATCTTATTGTAATTAATGCATCAATCCTTACGTTATGCGGATTTAGATAAACATATATTATCTGTATGGACATCATGACATTTGCAAGTTAATATCACGCTAGGCCACACCCGGACAACACAAACACGCACCATCGCATACTATTTCAGACAAAAGAACAATAAATCACTTGGACGTGAACATCTGCATAGTTAAGAACACTGCAAACTAATGGGCACCATGGTGTGTGTTTACCAGCCTATCCGGAAGAGCGAAAACAACCATTCACTTCGTGTGAGGATTGGCAAGCAGTCATCTTTTCGGAACTGTTTTGCCAACTGTTAGCGATTAGCAGTTGCTTGCCAAATATTACCGTTTACTATCAGCAACGGCCAGTTAGCAGTCACTTTCTCAGCAAGTGTGTGGATGCCAGACCTCAATTATATATATATATATATATATATATATATATATATATATATATATATATATATATATATATATATATATATATATATATATATATATATATATATATATATATATATATATATATATATATATATATATATATATATATATATATATATATATATGTATATATAACAAAATAATATTGTTTGGACTACGTCGGTGCGTGTCTTAAGACGTTGTTCAAGTTTGAAGCCTTCTCGTGCATTGGCTTCCCAAATACACCATCGCCTATCTGTGTTACAAGTGCATCACGTCTGTCCCTATGTGAGACTCATGTTAGCATATTTGGAACTTTTATTTTGATTGTAATGACGATAATTATAATATCGTGTTTTTAAAACTTACACAAATAGCAGTATATCCGTTTGTATGGATGGTCGAAGTAAAACATTGAACAACGAAGTAGAAACTCAAATAGATTTGATAATCCTATTCTGATAATAGTGAACATTGTTTTTACCGGGCGGAATTCCTTGTCGAAATTAATTCCTCTCATTGCAGTGCAACAGTCGGCGGCGTGCTATCGAACGAATGGTGCGCCAGTCGTTCGGCAAGAACAAACCAACTGAAGACAACGAGGCGCAAATATATTAAAAATCGTATACTCACATCTTGATGGAAATCTCCGTCATATTGCCGTTTGTCATTGACCAACTCCGCTACTTGTTCTTCTTGTTACTTGTGATCTTGTAACTTGTGCTTGAGTTTTCAGCTATTCAGCCGTCCAACAATTGCGTTCCGTGTGTCTGTGCTTCAGCAACCTCGCTGCTTCCTGGTGGTCTTGCTCTGGTTGTCTCCGTCGGCTATCTGCCAAGACGAGGCACCACACCCGGCTTATGTAGGCAGCCACCGGTGGCGATATCGGAAGTCAGCCCTGCCAACGAGTGGGAGATGTTTGATCATGTCCGGTAGTTGTCGTTTATTGGCGGCAACTCGCGAAAAGGCGTTAGTGATTCGTGGCGCCGCCCCCTATGGCACGTCACCCGCCGAGTGAGTAATACTAAACATTGCGCATGCGCATACTGGGTCAATGGGAAGGTGACAACGACCGAACGGGTCGCGAGTCGGAAGGACGGTTGCTAAAGCCGGATGTCGTATAGTGGCGGTGGAGAGCTCGCCATGCTGCGTACGGGCGCTGGGTCGCCGTGCCTCATCGCGGTGTTGGATCAATCGTTAAGCGACGCAATCCGTTGCGTGTGTCATACGTAGCAATTATATGCCTCTGCTACGTCGCGTAGCTGCGATTGGGTGTCAAATGTACGCGTGGCATTACCCGTTAGCACAATAATATTTGCTTGAAATCACACCTCCCCGTGACCTTTCGGCGGTTCCATGCTCCAGTGACGACTAGTACTTTTTGCGCGTAATGATTTTGTGTGAGGTGAGATGGAATTCTCGGGGATATTTAGGTGTTGTACGTCGTGGTATTGTTATAGGTAAGCTGTGATTCCAAGTGTACGGAAACGGGGTAAGAAAGTGGAAATACGACTGAGGGAAGTAACTTGTTTCGAGTATTTTCTATCTGATTACTATGTGGATACCTTATCTGGAACAGATTGACTTTCCATGTGAAAAACACACATATCTATGTATTATAATTATGGACGTACTTTTTTCATTTTCACTGGGCATAATGTCGCGGACGTAAGTGATAACAGCTATTGCTTAGTCACCACTCTCTTTAATTACGTTAGTCATTCATTATCACAACCATCTAAGATTACAGATAAACTTCCGGCTACCTCATGTTACGGTCTTCCTGCTTACTTAACGACCCCATTGTTTTAAAACATATCTTGAGTGCGGACATGGCACTGTTACGTTCAACTTAAATGAACACGTTTACGCTGATTCCACATATTGTGAGAATTCAAGTGTAAAAACGCTACTGCATACACATATAAAGTGGTGATATATTGGACTTTATATATAGAAACTTGTGGAATTTTCTATAAGATTATCTAGTCGTCGCGCATTAATTGCAGCGGGGCTTAATTTTCCATGGAGAAGTCAAAATGGTGTTCGATTTAATATATTCGCAAAAGAATAAAATGGAAAGCACTTTGAATTCTAAGACTAAGGATGAGCGAACTTTATATTATAATTGTTATGTTGACATTACGTCCACACATTACAAATTACATTTTGCGTCTTTCTTTTGACCAGCGAAACTACCCATTGTATTGCATGATGTAGCTAGAGGTTTTCCCGTTGTAGGATGTGCCCCAGTCCGCAAACACGATTGACGTGATGGAAAATATTGTTCTTTGCGCCAATATTTGTATAAATTACAAGAATTTACACTTATAATATAGACTTCAAGAATTAACCCTTACAGTTTTCGAATAAAAAGGCCGTACCTTGGTGTTAATTCTTGCAGTCTATACAAATTATGCTGGACGTTCTTCGTTTTCATCTAGTAACAATCTACAAGTCGGTCGAGGTACAACGGATTGAGAGAACTTCCTCCTAATCATGACGTAATTAAGACACGTCGTCGGTTCCGGAATAGATAACCTCTTTCTACGAGGGGTCACTGTAATCTTGTACGTTGTTAAATGCTACGAAATGGACTCGTGTTTGCCGTGATATCCCATTTAATAAGGAAACATTATGTATATGTATCCTCCAAACGACCGCGTCTTTTATTTATGAAGGAGTATTTTATTAATGAGTTGTTGGATTATCAGAAAACTGACCATAATTTCAAATCTGAGATATATTATTTATTTACAAGATCAAAATAATATTTATTTATTTACCATTTATGACATCATACTAATGGAATATATATATATATATATATATATATATATATATATATATATATATATATATATATATATATATATATATATATGTCATATTTAATTGTATTATTATCAACGACTTAACGCCAGAACACAGGCTGATTTAACATGAAATCGACTTGCATGTTGAAAATTGCAAATAAAGCTATTGTTATTATATTATTATTATTACTGTTATTATTATAAATCCAAGCCAGGTTTGCAATGCAGTATTAATGTGCCCTTTGGTTCATCTAACCCAGAGTCCAATAGGGAGCAATATGTGCGGTAGTGTGGTATTAACATTGGCTATATACTCTTCTCACCATTGAAGTAATAAGCACCGGGAATCCACTTCACCCCTATAATTTGTATGTTATTATATTGATTATTGCTAGCAAAATTCCGAGCATAGAAACAGAAAATTAACTCATTCCCAAATGTCATCAGTAAAAACTGTGCACCGTACAGTAAGCTAGCACTCCGCCGTGTGATACATAAATTACCTCTATGCCATGTACGCACGCACGCACGCACGCACGCACGCACGCACGCACGCACGCACGCACACACACACACACACAAACAAACAAACAACACCTCTCAACACACACACACTATTTACAATTAATGTATATTGTTATGTCCCACATTATCACGTCCATCAACACGTTGCAGTGGTAACGTTGGAATACGAGCACATTGCAGTTCATACACACACGTTCGTACACATGCGCACCAACACAGTCACAGGCGGAGTATCGCACATTCAAGCCAACACACGTTCACATAAACACACACACTTACGCGCGCGCACGCACGCATTCGACATTCACATTTTCAACGTCATACAATTCAGTTACCACATACGCTAAACTGTTCATTACAAATATCGTAGCTTATATGCAACTCGCTAGCACGCACGCGCGCACGCACGCACTTTTACACGCACACACGTTCACACCATATGTGCAACACTAAAATACATAAGTCGCCCTTTACTGTGTGTCCTTTTTTTTCAGTCCAATGGAACAAATGCCCTTTTACGTTCCCAGCTGAGCCTCTTTGTACAAGAAAGTCCTAGAATAGATGGCCTTTATGGAACGACGCTCTGAGACTTATTTCGTACCAGTAGCCTTGACGTTTTCGTAGTCTTCTCACAGTATGCATGCATCATGCCTTAAATGACAACATAAACATAATACGCAGATCGGACATACAATGTAAGACATTCAACGGGCCAGTGGAAAACCAAATCACGTTTGAATATTGCTCTGATTTGCAAGATAATTATAACACTGAGGCTAGATAGTGCATCAACATATAGCGAGATGTAGCACAATTGTGTTAAATGTCATTGCTGGTAAATATTTCTAACTAATCAACCTCCCTGCCAACGGCTATTGTTTAATCGCAACAGATACGGAAATTAAGTTATCAGTCGTTTGTTTCAATATAGTATCTCCACAAAAACCAATCCAAGCACGTGTGACACAATATAAGGACGCCCTTTTTGTCACGACAACCGTAATAATAACCTGTATGTAACACAACTGTCACGTTGTTGTACTCGTAATAAACAAACATGGAAAAAATTTCATTGGAAATTGCGATAAACCGAGCGTCAACTCGTCACATCAATACATTGGTCGGATAAACCCACAGTACTCAACGGCCTCGAAATGTCACAGTACAGACATATGAACATTATCGAGAATGCACGTTTTACTTCATGTGTTATCTAAACGACAATCGTTCGCAAATTCTAAACAGGTCATTGCGTTTACCTTATAATAAATAATTTAGCTTCGTGTCAATTAACCGCTGCGAATCTTTGTGTATTTGTTATATATCAAATCAAATCAAATCAAATCACTTTATTGTCCTTAAAAAGGATATGCATTTTACAACTCATGATCACATCTAAAATATATGGGATGGTCACAACAAAATGCAAATGAATTTCCAGATGTATCCACTACAAGAACAATTCAACCGGGTGACATCAATATGACTCATTTAGCATTCAACACTCTAATGGCCACAGGCACAAAACTCCTGCTATAGCGACATGTTTTACATTTTATACAACGGAATCTCCTTTGAGACGGAAGTACATGGAAGAACGTAGAGAGCGGGTGATCAGACTCAGTAGCGACAGCATGAGCTTTCTTCAATATAGCTACATATATCAATATCAATAAGTAAGCATTACGCCTACGCATGTGTTGCTATACTGAGTGTGTTTGATTCGAATTAAACGAAGAGCGCTTCCCGTCTAGGTGCGGTAAAGACACTCGTAACACTGTCCCGCTGGTGTAGACGTAGACGTGATTGTCATCGAACAAGTGTATGTAAACACATTATTATGTTCTCACACGCACGGAGTACTTGGGTCGATGAACGGACGACTTGTGGTGTGAGTGCATATGAAAGTTATATGAGAGGATTAGTTGTAGTAGCTTCTAAGAAAATACTAGCGACGCTTCCTGTGTTGTTTAATCAAACAGGAGTCAGCAAACATCTGTGAGGCCCAGCACGCGATCACTTGACGGATGGTGTAAACCTACACTTGACGTACGCGTGCATCCTCCATTTTCCAAGTGTGAAGGTCGACCGCGTGAATCCAGACGAACGTGTACAGTGGATTTTCTAAACAACGCTGCCAACAAAGCTATTCAATAGCAGTTGGAAAGGCAACAAAACAATGGTTGCTGGCAGTGAACTTGGGAATCACGCTTCGATGTTTTGACAACAAAACGAATGTTTACAAGAGCAATTGTAGCAGTGTAGAGAACGGCAACCCAACAACATCACTGCATTGGGCGTTAACACCCACAAGTGTACGAACAAAACGTAGTTCTAAGAGCGTGTAGATGTATTCGATCTATAATAATAATATATAATAGTTGCATA
>JAODUO010000704.1:70000-72500 GCA_025642075.2 Ridgeia piscesae
TCTAAGACCTTAAGTGACTGCCAAACGTCACAACAGATCGTGTGTCATCATTTCGACAACTCGCCCCCACATTTTAACAATGTCTTGTGTATCAGAGATTTACAGAGAAAACACCGTTTATCAGTAGAAAATGTTGACGCTGGTTTTGTAGTGTCACAATGTTTCCTCATATCAGGTCTTGTCGATGAACACTGCCCGTAGGCACAACAGGGCCCTCGAAATCCGTCCGTCCGTCCGTCCGTCCGTCCGTCCGTCCGTCCGTCCGTCCGTCCGTCCGTCCGTCCGTCCGTCCGTCCGTCCGTCCGTCCGTCCGTCCGTCCGTCCGTCCGTCCGTCCGTCCGTCCGTCCGTCCGTCCGTCCGTCCGTCCGTCCGTCCGTCCGTCCGTCCGTCCGTCCGTCCGTCCGTCCGTCCGTCCGTCCGTCCGTCCGTCCGTCCGTCGTCTCGTCCGTCCGTCCGTCCGTCCGTCCGTCCGTCCGTCCGTCCGTCCGTCCGTCCGTCCGTCCGTCCGTCCGTCCGTCCGTCCGTCCGTCCGTCCGTCCGTCCGTCCGTCCGTCCGTCCGTCCGTCCGTCCGTCCGTCCGTCCGTCCGTTCGTTCGTCCGTTCGTCGTCGTCGTCCGTCGTCCGTCGTCGTCGTTCGTCGTCCTCGTCCTCCGTCCGTTCCGTCGTTCGTTCGTCGTCGTCCGTCTCGTCTCGTCTCGTCTCGTCGTCGCGTCCGTCCGTCCGTCGTCGTCCGTCGTCCGTTCCGTCCGTCCGTCGTCCGTCCGTCCGTCCGTCCGTCCGTCCGTCCGTCCGTCCGTCGTCCGTCGCGTCCGTTCGTCTCCGTTCGTCCGTCCGTCGTCTCGTCCGTCCGTCCGTTCGTCCGTCCGTTCCGTCGTTCCGTCCGTTCGTCTCGTCGTTCGTTCGTTCGTTCGTTCGTTCGTTCGTTCGTTCGTTCGTTCGTTCGTTCGTTCGTTCGTTCGTTCGTTCGTTCGTTCGTTCGTTCGTTCGTTCGTTCGTTCGTTCGTTCGTTCGTTCGTTCGTTCGTTCGTTCGTTCGTTCGTTCGTTCGTTCGTTCGTTCGTTCGTTCGTTCGTTCGTTCGTTCGTTCGTTCGTTCGTTCGTTCGTTCGTTCGTTCGTTCGTTCGTTCGTCGTTTTCGTTCGTTTGTTCGTCGTTCGTTCGTTCGTTCGTTCGTTCGTTCGTTGTGTCGTTGTTGTTCGTTCGTTCGTTCGTTCGTTCGTTCGTTCGTTCGTTCGTTCGTAGATTGTTGGTTGTTTGTTGGTTGGTTGGTTGGTTGGTTGGTTGGTTCGTTCGTTCGTTCGTTCGTTCGTGTTCGTTGTTCGTTCGTTCGTTCGTTCGTTCGTTCGTTCGTTCGTTCGTTCGTTCGTTCGTTCGTTCGTTCGTTCGTTCGTTTTGTTCGTTCGTTCGTTCGTTCGTTCGTTCGTTTCGTTCGGTAATGCACCAATCCATACACATAGACAACTACCGAGAAATCCGTCTTTCAGCTACCCCCACAAAGAACAGGTGACGGCGTAGTTTGTATCTTGCTTGTTCTCATCCAGCTACCTCCTTTGTATCGCAGCAACACGCAGTGGCAATTTGTCGGAGCCAGCAAACATAGGCAATTGCTAAATATTTAATACTGCCAAGGGCTACGTGAAGACGCCAGAACATCTAACGTGTCATTTGCTAACAAGCCATCAAACATCTTTCTGCTGTGCGACATTTGGTCGGCGCAAATAATTAACGTGTGTGGTTAAAACCAGATTTTATCCACTAGTGAATGAACCTGAGTGACCCGCCTAGGTCAACCGCAGTGGACAATACTGCACAGGAACCTAATACGATTGTCCGTGTCGTGTCCACAGTATGTTCTTATTTTCATATAAATTCGTACCTTATATTGTCATATTTCGATGTTTAGTTTATATTCCTCTATATGCTAAAAACACAAAGTATTTTTGATTTATAAATCAACAATTAACAGTTTTCACGAGTCAAAATTAATTATTTCTCAAAACACCAGTTTATGAGAACTTGCTTGTATTTGAGCAATTAATTAAACAAATATGAAGACATTTAACCAAACTAATATGTAGTATTAATGTTTATACCCCGTGGACGCCAAAACGGTACAAAACTCCTGATCACAACTCTATTACGTACTACCTGGCTGCATTTGTACTCTCACAGATTATCGTAACAGTCTCAAAGTTCTTGTTAAATTTCAAACGAGATGCAAAATCACACACACCGCGCGAGCACACACACACACACACACAACACACACACACACACACACACACAACACACACAACACACACACACACACACACACACTTATTTAGAAGAACAAGATCAAAAGCTATGCCGTCTCCGTCTAGTCTATCATATCGTCTTGTCTCGGCGCCATTGACACAAGTTTAGCAGTTCGGAAATAAATAATCCCGGAAACAACGTATGTCGACAGCCTCCGTTATACCGATAACGGATTCCGAGAAAGGGCGCAGTCGAAATGTTCG
>JAODUO010000704.1:77500-87500 GCA_025642075.2 Ridgeia piscesae
GGTATTTTGGTGTCGTCTGAATGTCAGCGCACACAAATAGTTCACCTTTAGTGTGTGTGGCAATAAACCAGGCATCGAGGTCAGGTTCCAGCTTTAGCACCGATATGAGTGTGTTTTTTTCTCAGTAAGTTACCCTCTCAGTTCTGTGTGACTTGTCAGAGACGGCACCGGTTTGAGTGTTTTCGTTCGAACATGTTTCCTTTCTCCAGAGTCGGTGTTTGTCACGATTTGTTTTGTTTATGACACTTTACGTAGCTGTTGCTGGTAACGAGGTGCTGATGAATTCAGACTGTTGATGATGTTAAATATGACCTATTTTTGGCGCAGTGGCAAGTCTCGTCGAACTGGCTGACATGAGTACAGTGTCAAGTGGATTGACGGATAACGTGGTCATTGGTATAATATAGTGACCAGTGCGGTGTGTGTGTGTGTGTGTGTGTGTGTGTGTGTGTGTGTGTGTGTGTGTGTGTGTGTGTGTGTGTGTGTGTGTTGTGTGTGTGTGTGTGTGTGTGTGTGTGTGTGTGTGTGCGCGCGTGTGTGTGTGTGAGTGTGTGCGTGTGTATGTGCGTATATATATTTTATATATATATATATATATATATATATATATATATATATATATATATATATATAGACACTGTATATATATAGTCAAGTATGCAGATTGACAACAATATTGGAATGTATGCGATCACGCTTGCGCGCGCGCGCGCGTTTGTGTGTGTACGTGCGTGCGCGTTGTGTGTGTGTATGTATGTATGTATGTATTATGTATGTATGTATATATATATATATATATATATATATATATATATATATATATATATATGTGCGTGTGTGTATGTATTGGTGTGTGGGTGGGCAGAGCGTGCGTGCGTGCGCCCGTGCGTACATTTTGAACGTCACTTTGCACATGCTTGAGATGGTGTAGATGAGTGTGTATGTGTGTATATGGGTGTACCCACACATACACGCTGTGCGTTTGCCGTATATGTAGAATACATAAGTGACACTATATGTGTACGATCGTGTGTGTGCGCCTTGCATGTTAATTGCCAATTTTGTATATACGATCAGATATGTCCTTGTAGATACATTCTTGTTTTCTCGCAACTGACGACCGTGTTGTGTCAGCGGTATTTCCGCGACCTTTTGACAATGACACGACAACATGTGTCATCTGCCAGTCCAGATATCTGATCCAGACGACCTGTTTACGCGCTGATATCCAATAAACGTCTCCAGACCGCAACCAAGCTAACGTAACGCGTAGCAAACGTAACGGAATCACATGTGTTGTGTCAACGTCGGAACGACATTACTGGCCGCGTAACCTTTCGTATTTCACAAATGTCGTTATTTTATGTCGTTATTTTACACAACCATCACGAAAGTCGACCTCTCCTCCAGACAATTGCACGTAGACATATCTGCGTGTTCTAAAGATAGACGGGACAATTACACGATGTCGTCTGCAACTTTAGATGGATGACCGGATGTCATGCGACGTTCATTAAGCAATTATTCAGATAGTTATCAGTCGGAGTCGCTTTGTGAATGGGGACAGAAAGCAGTGGTATGTAAAGGACATGTCAAGGACAGAACGTAAATATAGTGCCGACTTAGCAAAAATAGAAGTATTTAAACGAAAATCCCACTAACGTGTTTGTCATGCATTCATGTCGTATTTCTATGATGTACGTGATCCCCTTATAATTCAACGTTAAACGTCGCAACTCACTATTACAAAACGTATGTATTCGTCAAATGGCATATATGATATACGTGAAACCTCCAACTGCATCTCCCCATTATGCTCTCCCAAAACCTCCAACTGCATCTCCCCATTATGCTCTCCCAAAACCTCCAACTGCATCTCTCCATTATGCTCTCCCAATACCTCCAACTGCATCTCCCCATTATGCTCTCCGAAAACCTCCAACTGCATCTCCCCATTATGCTCTCCGAAAACCTCCAACTGCATCTCCCCATTATGCTCTCCCAAAACCTCCAACTGCATCTCCCCATTATGCTCTCCCAAAACCTCCAACTGCATCTCCCCATTATGCTCTCCCAAAACCTCCAACTGCATCTCCCCATTATGCTCTCCGAAAAATTCCAACTGCATCTCTCCATTATCCTCTCCGAAAACCTCCAACTGCATCTCCCCATTATGCTCTCCGAAAAACTCCAACTGTATCTCTCCATTATGCTCTCCGAAAAACTCCAAGTGTATCTCTCCATTATGCTCTCCGAAAACCTCCAACTGCATCTCTCCATTATGCTCTCCGAAAACCTCCAATTGCATCTCTCCATTATGCTCTCCGAAAAACTCCAACTGCATCTCTCCATTATGCTCTCCGAAAACCTCCAACTGCATCTCTCCATTATGCTCTCCGAAAAACTCCAACTGCATCTCTCCATTATCCTCTCCCAAAACCTCCAACTGCATCTCCCCATTTTGCTCTCCGAAAACCCCCAACTGCATCCCTCCATTATGCTCTCCCAAAACCTCCAACTGCATCTTTCCATTATGCTCTCCCAAAACCTCCAACTGCACCTCTCCATTATGCTCTCCCAAAATCTCCAAGTCCATCTCTCCATTATGCTCTCCGAAAACCCCCAACTGCATATTTCCATTATGCTCTCCGAAAACCCCAACTGCACCTTTCCATTATGCTCTCCGAAAACCCCAACTGCACCTTTCCATTATGCTCTCCGAAAACCCCCAACTGCACCTTTCCATTATGCTCTCCGAAAACCCCCAACTGCACCTTTCCATTATGCTCTCCGAAAACCTCCAACTGCACCTTTCCATTATGCTCTCCGAAAACCCCCAACTGCACCTTTCCATTATGCTCTCCGAAAACCCCCAACTGCACCTTTCCATTATGCTCTCCGAAAACCCCCAACTGCACCTTTCCATTATGCTCTCCGAAAACCCCAACTGCATCTTTCCATTATGCTCTCCGAAAACCCCCAACTGCACCTTTCCATTATGCTCTCCGAAAACCTCCAACTGCACCTTTCCATTATGCTCTCCAAAAACCTCCAACTGCATCTCTCCATTATGCTCTCCGAAAACCTCCAACTGCATCTTTCCATTATGCTCTCCGAAAACCTCCAACTGCATCTTTCCATTATGCTCTCCGAAAACCTCAAACTGTATCTCTCCATTGTGCTCCCCGAAAACCTCAAACTGCACCTCTCCATCAGGCTCTCCCAAAACCTCCCACTGCACCTCTCCATCAGGCTCTCCGAAAACGTCCAACTGTTCTCCACGGTGACCTCTCCAAAACATCCACCGGTACCGTCTTGAAACTAGCAATTATTATGTTCTGACTTTGGTATTGAAACAACACAACTACATTACCATCTAACATAAGAAAATAGGATCTAAACAAATAAACATCCCTTTATCCAAAGACAAACGTTCATGAAATTTAAGAAATAAAGTGCTGCATATTAAAAACAAACAATATACCAATAACAAGGCTGAAACCTAAATTGCTGCCTAAGAAATATAACTCTCACTCTCGAGTTTATTGTTTTTCATAAATATATAAACGACAGGCTTGTCTGATGAAGTGATGACCTTGCATTTGGAGAGGTTTATTTCTATACCCCGTCTGATGTAGACAGACAATTTGAAACTCTTCATTGGCAATTGGTGGTTTCTCGAAGACAATATTGTTCTGTTGTCTGAGTGCCAAATCAAATATCGCCATCTAGCTTGATATGTGTGGATTAGCTATTCACTTCAATCATGAAAACATTCGGAAAGAAACCGAGTAGGAATCGTTTTACAATATACTGCATATTTCCAGGATAACGTTTAATATTCCTAATATTCCAGTTAGACACACTTATGGAGTGACGTCGACGAATACACCTCACAGTCATGATTAACACACTTATACACGGATGTGGAGTAATCCTCACGCTCCTGGTTAATATCATCATAATAATAACAATTCTACATTTTATAGTGCTTATATCCTTAAAGTAATTCAAGCTCAGACGTGCAACAAACAAAATCATTTAGCTAGTCACACACGAGGGCAGGCAAAAGTTGTCATTGGAGCCGAACATTTATGGTGGAAAAGGAATTTCAAACAAATAAGTTTTAAGTTTTTTTTACGAACGGTGTCTATCGTTTCAATAATAATCATAATATGGAGTTGATTCCAAATTGTTGGCGCAGCCACAGAGAAAGCACGTTTGTCAATATTCAGCTTAGTTTTAGGAACACAAAGTTGTTCGGAAACGGATAATAATCATAGGCTGATATCGAATGCTCCCCACATTTCTAATTAACATTTTTCTATATTGAGGTCGAATACACATTACATTCCTGGAAGACGAGCAGGGCATTTGAAGCTAACATTTACAGCACACATGCTATGCTAAAGAAGTAACTTCACTCAAAGCGTTTTTAATCGCCTGGATGGTTGAGTAAATTCCATGTCGTCAATTACGCCATGGCCTAGCAATTAAGCACATTCTGATTTTGACAGAATGTCAGCTGTGATCTTAGGTAATGTGCCATGACGATAGATTGAACGATGTACATCGCCACATCACATTCGATAAAAGTTGCCCAGGTCCACATAAACGTCACATGTAATTATGATGATTGTTTGCATTTCTTTATACTTACATTAACTCACAGCAATATAAAAACGAATTACTCGCTGTCGTAGACTACAAGAACATTCCTTTAAAGGACAACTCGGCCCGTGGGACAACCTAAAGGTCAACGACAGCTGATTACGTCCTCGTGCCTAGAGGTAGTCCGGAACATAATTGACCCCACCGAACGAAATCAACGCCCACGCTACGTGGTCATGACATAGTCTGTCGACCACGGTCGAATAATTAACGACGATGTGGGATTGCAGTACCCGATTGTTTTTGAGATGCTTCACCTGCGCCGACTGTGTAGACAGGCAGGCAACGCGATCGTGGTTTCGTTGACGGCGTTATTGCGAAACTGCCGGAAGTTCTAACGGGGCAACTGCTACAGATCGGATATCTTTGCTGATCTGTTGCGCAGGCGACGCTGCCAGCATCGTGCGACGAAGATAACATGCATGAACGCCGTATTTAGTCACCCGACGGAGCAATAAATAGTGCTATCTGACACGGCGCACTTGTTCAATGGGCATTATTCCTAGAGAACTATGTACACCGTTGCTTGTGGTAACCGAGAAGCACTCAGTGCAGGTTTTTCACCGTACTTCCGGGTGCATATTTATCGCTCTCGTCATTCCATCTGATCCCGGCTCATGGTAACCGATAGTAATATGTCTCCGTTCCGGGTGCGTATTTATCGCTCTCTTCATATCATCTGATCCCGGCTCATGGTAACCGGTAGTAATGTGTCTCCGTTCCGGGAGCGTATTTATCGCTCTCGTCATCTCATCTGAGCCCAGCTCATGGTCACTGGTAATAGTAATACGTCTCCGTGTTTCTCATGGTTACCCTATCATCCTTACCTACCCACACCCTTTTGGATCAGTACATATGTTATCGGGAGTTAACATTTCAATTCAGTTGTGGATGTTTTATTATCAAGACATATGCAGTAAGACGGACCAACGATCAGCCATCGGACAAGAGGGCAAGGTGTTCTGACCGACTGTCCCGGATTAAGTATAAGTAAACGATTTGGGGTACGCCTACATCATGACAACCGTAGCTGACTAAAAACCATCGCATACGGCCGAGCCGAAACATGTTAACCGTTGATTGCCACAGTGGCCGTGTTTTTGGCTAAAACATATACGGTGTATATGTAAATATTATTGTTGGTCCTTGATATCATTTACATACGTGGGTCCTTGATATATGACCTCGATAATGTCCGCGTACTCAGAACCAAGATAAGTCATGTAGTAGCCAAGTACTCCAGAGTATGTAGCTTCTAAATAGGTGATGATAGAGCATATGAATGTCCCAGGAAACATTCTGATTGGAACCTACTCACTCTTGGATGCAGTTGGAGGTTTTTGGTCACCATCAATATATGCAGTCGGAGTTGTTTGGGTGAGCATTAAGGGGATACAAGTCGGTGTTTTTGTTAAGGATGCCGCCTCAGGTAAACATAACTTACCCCAAACAAGTTAACCGTACCACAAGGCTGGATCTACGATAGGCTTCCTTCTGTTGTGAAAGGCCTGCTACCCTGCCCACTCCATCATACGCTATGCCTTGGGTAATGGCTGCGTACATTTATTCTGCACCTCAAGTAATTACACGCTAACCTTGATCTGTGTTGTCCGTCCACTTAAATCTAAACCGTGCCCATGACCAGCGCGCCAATCGCACGCAATTTGGACAACACGGTCATTCGGACTTGCGTTATCGGTCGTTCACAAATAGACACATTACTTGGACTGATATTTCGGCTGAATAGCGGTAATGACCACAGCAGTGGTAATCGTTTAACTTGCGTTGGTGTGGTTTGTGATTGCATCAAATAATAGTGATTGCGCCGATGTCCTCGAAGCTTGTTCCCAATAATGTCGGGGCTCGTTCAATGTCAGCGAAACCGTTTACCGTTTGACTGCATACCGCCGGAAAGTGCATTAGTGCGATGTGCTATCATTGGGAATGTCGACATCGTTCGTTCACCTCGTTATAGGGCCGTATCTATCTCAACGCCTTGTTGTGGGTGAGCATTGCATTGCGTTGCGTTGCATTACATTGCAGTGGGCGTGCAGGTTAACACTTGTATGCAGTGTTACCGGTTGGATGCAGCAGCTGTCATAACACTTGGAACTTAGCGGGGTGGCGTTTCTGGCGGTCCATTGAATGCAACACGCGCATTCTTCTAGGAATATGAATGTTGTCGTACTGCTTTTTAAACGGAGAATGTCTGCTGCTTGACCTGACTAGCAAATTATAGCAGGTTTTTGTGTTGAGCATGGAAATCTAGGAGTTTGTTGAACATGAAAGGGTATTGCGTTTAATTCAACCCGCCTCAGCAATACCGTCAATAAAATGTGTTTTGAAACGGAATGTTCCGGTTCGTATGTTTCGTATTGCGAACGTTTTTACGGGATTGTTAAACACAATTTGGCGGGTAGTAAACCATCAACAATTGTTGGAGTCTTAAGGAACATTATAGTAATTAATCAGTGAAAAACGATAAACTGACGAATACTGCTTTAGCGTTAAGCAAACTTCTAAACGCGCTTTGTACGTCAAGTAACGTTGCCGGTTGGATGCAGCTAGTGTAGCACAGGGCGGCGGCGGGGTCGAATTTCTTAAGCGATCGGCAGTATGCAGCAAACGCATTCTTGTAGATTATGTTGTGGTCATCACACGAACTACACCATGTGTTAATTCGTCACATCCGAACCACACTTCGCCTTAGATAAACAACTACTACAATGGTTTATGATGTAGGGAAGGGTGGATGAGTGAATGAGTGAGTGGGTGGGTGAGTGGAGCTATGAGTGATTGAGTTAGTGGATGCGGCTTAGTGAGTGAGTGAGTGAGTGAGTGAGAGACTGAGTGAGGGAGGAATGCGTATGTGACTGATTGAGTGAGTGAGTGAGACGGTGAGTGAATGAGTGAGTAGGTGAGTGAATGACTGAGTGAGTAAGTGAATGAGTGACTGAGTGAGTGAGTGCGTGAGTGGAGGAATGCGTTTGTGAGTGAGTGAGTGAGTGAGTGAGGAGTGAGTAGGTGAGTGAGTAGGTGAGTGAGTAGGTGAGTGAGTGAGTGAGTGAGTGAGTAGATGAGTGAGCGAGTAAGTGAGTGAGTGAGTGAGTGAGTGAGTTAGTGAGTGAGTGAGTGAGTGAGTGGGTGAGTGAGTGAGTGAGTGAGTGAGTGAGTGAGTGAGTGAGTGAGTGAGTGAGTGAGTGAGTGAGTGAGTGAGCGAATGAATGTGTGTGTGAGTGAATGAGTGACTGACTGACTGACTGACTGACTGACTGACTGGCTGGCTGGCTGGCTGGCTGGCTGACTGACTGAGTGACGTGACTTGACTTAGTGACGTGACTGAGTGAGTGAGTGAGTGAATGGGTCTGAGTGAGTGAGTGAGTGAGTGAGCGAGCGAGCGAGCGAGCGAGCGAGCGAGTGAGTGAGCGAGGAGTGAGTGAGTGAGTGAGCGAGTGAGTGAGCGAGGAGGATGGGTAAGAGAGGATGGGAGGATGGGAGGATGGATGGGTGAATCAAGCCATCATATAATGTCACACGAAAACTATTCACAGCGTTTTGTACAATCAGTAATATTGAGTAACATAACATGACTTTTGATTGTTAACATTTGACATTTACTTAATCGCGTATTATTTATCCTGCTGAACAATATATGGTAGTGCGAGCAACAGTGAATTTCATGCAGTATTAATACAATTATGAACGAGAGTCACATGATAATTGCAATAACATTTCTTTAAACATCTACATACTACGCTGAACAACATCTAACATGTTGCCACAGTATTTGGCTTCCGGGGTACGGTCTGCAAACCCTTGTAGAGTCATTTAGGTTGATATCGCGACACCCGCGATAACTGAAACAATATTGTGCATTATAATAATTATGCTGATCACCACGCTAAGTACATGCGGTCGCACCCCCGATAATACGACACCGCAGTGTTGGTTGGGATATGTGTAGACACCCCCACATGGTTTGTAATTGGCGTGTCGATTACAGTTGGAAGCCCTCTAGCACAGCATGTTGTCTCCGGCAATCAATCTAGAAAAGCGTAAACCTGCCTCGCTTGAAGCATGTATACAGGGTCTCTCAGTGACGTCTTGTCAAGTACAGCACATCATTGACACCCTATGCTTCCGTAACTCTTAATGCTGCCTCCGTGTTTTATCCATTTCATATGTGTTTTACCAAAATAAAAAGGAAACTTAAAGTCGTCTATGAGATACTAATTCGTAAATGAGCGTGAGTCGTTTACATTGGTATAAATAATCGCAAAAGTGTACTTAATGTAATACACAACAGAGTAACCGAACATCGGCAAAAATTGCAGATTCCAAGATCTCTGTATGTTACGAGATAAAGAATGATATATTCGCAATTTATCTGAGCCATCGATGATCGCCAATGTTATTTCGGTGGCATACAGCGCAAATAAAACGAAAACTTTCTTCAGGTGATTTAACCCATTTACTGAGTAATTCTTGATTTGCAGCAATGATTTATTAGTACTTCCATTAACTAACGCAACTGACCAAAACGTTGCAACGGGTTTGTTTTTCACATTGTCCATGCATTATTATTTTGCTATTTGCACCAATTACACATGAATATTATATGTGCTCTATGTTTTGTGTTCGAGTTTTGGTACAATTAATGTCCACACCAATCAATTCGAAGGAGTTCCGGGGTGGACAAATGACCGATTCATCGAACATTTAGAATCGACAGTGGGAGGTTTGTCTACTTTCGGAGTTTAAATATTATATATATATATATATATATATATATATATATATATATATATATATATATATATATATATTTAATGATCTCCAAAATATATATCCTGCAGAATGAGTAATGTTCACAGTGATGTCTTAGCAGCAACAATTTTAATGGTAAAACCAAGATGTTAATTAACCCACTTAAAATAACATAACGTAAAATATAGTTTTGCGTTTATTCCCTAGTAGACCTATTCAACTGAAATTGACCCATCATAATAACATAACGTAGGATATAGTTTTGCGTTTATTCCTTGGCAGACCTATTCAACTGAAAACGTTCTCGACTTCTCTGTGAAGTATTTACCTATCCTGCATTTAATGCGCAAACACTGTTCGGTTATAACTATTCACTATAGTTATTCCCTGGCAGACTTTTCTCAACTAAACACCATCTCGACTTCTTTGTGAACTATTCAACTATGCTACATTTAATGGTCAAAAACTATTCGTTCACAAATACTAATTACTGTTTACTGTTAGATACTTCCGCATGCAGCTAAGTGAATGGCCCACTTGTCAATGGTTCGAAAAGCAGGAT
>JAODUO010000704.1:95000-105000 GCA_025642075.2 Ridgeia piscesae
GGTGTCCACGCATGATGTGCTCGCAAGAGAGAGGTCCGTCCGTTGGGCCGAGTAATTGACACAACATCCGTGCGCGACATCGCTAACTCATACCACGCATCCAGGCTTGATCGTTGCGGTTGTGATACAGTCTAGCCGCTTACGCCGTTAGTATTGACAGGAAATGTATGTCTCGTGCCACTGCACTGCTCTGCTCGTCTCTCATGTACGTCTCGTTTTGTTAACGTTAGCAAAGGTACGCGTCGTCTGTGGGCACACGCAGGGAGAGACTCTTCTTCCGTTCCTCCCTTACTGGCTCCCTCTCCCCCTCTCTCCGTTCCTCCCCAGACAGGGGGAGTAAGGGAGAGCGGGACGGAGGGACGGAGAGAGGAATAGAGGTAGCCAGTAAGGGAGGAAAGGAAGAAGAGAGGGAGGGAGGGAGTGATGGAGGAAGGAGGGAGAGATGGAGGGAGAGAGAGGGGAGAGCCAGGAAGGTAGGGAGAGATGGAGGGAGTGGTGGAGGGAGGGAAAGGCGGACGGAGGGAGGAAGGGAAGGAGGCAGGGAGGCAGGAAGGCAGGGAGGCAGGGAGGCAGGGAGGCAGGGAGGCAGGGAGAGAGAATGGGAGGGAGGATGGGAGGGAGTGATGGAGGGAGGGTGGGAGGGAGAGAGGGAGGGAGTGCTTGAGGGAGGGAGGGGCGGACGGACGGAGGGAGGGAGGAAGGGAAGAAGGGGGCAGGGAGGCAGGGAGGGAGGCAGGGAAGGAGGGACGGAGGGAGAGACGGAGGGACGGGGGGAGGGACGGAGGGACGGAGGGAAGGAGGGAGGGACGGAGGGACGGAAGGAGTGAGGGACGGAGGGAGGGAGGGACGGCGGGAGGGAGTGACGGAGGGAGGGAGGCATGGAGGGAGGGAGGGAAGCAGGAAGGAGGGAGGGAGCGAAGAAGGAGGGAGGGAGGGACGGAGGGGGAAGGAAGGAGGCAGGGAGCCAGGGATGGAGGGAGGGAAGGAGGGAAGGAGGGAGTGAGGCAGAGAGGGAGGGAGAGTGATAGACAGACAGCCAAGAGTGAGCGACAGAATGGGTTTACCGTTGTGAACAGTCTTCACTTTAAGAGATCTCAATTTTCAAGTTTCCGGCGGTGACTATTTTTTCTCCACAATCATCGCTGTTTTACTCGGCTAGTTTTATATAATGTGATTCGCTAACAAGGGCATTAGAACCAATTACGAGATCACAGATCATACTGTCGCGTATGTCGAATCTGTCAGTGAAGGCTTTCAACTGTAATACCCTGAATTCATTGTATGTACCTAAAAGTGTTTTTCTCAACAATAATTTGCACCTGCAGTAAACGTATCATTTAGGCATTTCAATTGAATCAATATATTCCATTGCTTTTCTGTCCTGAAGCACCAATGACACCCTCACTGTTTGTTGTATCTGATACTATCTACGATGAAGACGTAAAACGTGTTGTCAATGCCATTATCACATCACGGCTTGACTACTGTAACGCACTCTTATACGGTACGTCTACAGTTAACATCGCCCGTCTACAGCGAATACACAACACGGCTGCCAGGTTGATTACGGGTAGCCCGCGTAGCGACAGTGCCACACCCTTGCTACGCGAACTCCACTGGCTGCCCATTGTGTGCAGAGTTGATTTCAAGCTACTTGTATTCACTTACAAAGCCATGCACAACGACACGCCAGTGTATTTGTGTGAACTCGTGTGCCCGTATCAACCGACAAGAACACTGCGCTCTGCGAACAATAACATGTTAGAAGTGAAGCGTACCCGTACCAAAGCTGGTGACTGCTCGTTCGCTGTCGCTGCTGCGTCCCTATGGAACAATTTACCAACGGTCATTACGACTGGTGACAATCTCACCAGCTTCAAACGTCTACTGAAAAAACATTTGAGTCCTATTGCTTATTAGTGTAATTCGACATCAACATTATATCCTTTTTTACTAGATTAATTGGTAATATAATCAATAGATAGTTATACACTTATTTATTGGCATCATTGTTACGTAATTATTATTATTTTAACAGTTTTAACATATACTAAACTATTTATTACTAATAAATTATACATATACCGTCAGTTATATATTGTATAATTGTAATATAATTATACACTAGACCAATTATTATGTATGTTTATGACTAATCGTAATTTATTTATTTATTTAATAGTGCTACGCTATTTAATACCGTACTAATTTATATACATATACATATCGTTTTTACATTTATTTTAAAACACTAGTATTTGTCTTATTGTATACATATATCTTTTTATGTCGTTTAAATTGTAATATGTTGTGAAGCGCCACGAACGATTATAGATGTGGCGCTATACAAAATAAATATTATTCTATTATTATTATATACATATACCTGAGCATGTAAGTAGCCATTAGTACAAAAACAACCGCAACATTGTGACCTATAATGTTGTACCTTTTAAGATTGCATAGATGAATGAGCTTAGAAATGAAACGTGACATATCTCCAGCAGTGTTTGGTTTATTGCAAAAAAGTAAGCAAAAATCATACTTTGACTTACTCGACTGATCTAACCCCATAGGCCAATCTGACCATTTGCTGTCCTCCAGGATGGCAACGACGGGAATGCGTTCTCACGCCTATTCTTTCAACTTGATGAACATGTTTATGAATACGTTCGTTTCCTAACCTGGTATATTGAAAACAATAGAAATATATTCTAAAAAATAAAAAATTACCCCGTATATCAAAAGTCGCATTTTAGTGTCCAGTACGGACACTAAAATGCGACTTTTGATATACGGGGTAATTTTTTATTTTTTAGAATATATTTCTATTGTTTTCAATATACCAGGTTAGGAAACGAACGTATTCATAAACATGTTCATCAAGTTGAAAGAATACAACGAAGTTTCGATCACCATCGGTGGCCAGCGAAATGCATTAGTTGTGCAATCCGGAATCTGGTTTTTGATGTAATATCCTTTCAACTTTATGAACATGTTTACGAATAATAAAATGCGTCTGATCGTTTCGTTTTTTGTTTTAGTAATGCATTTTATTAGCTTTGGATTATTTCCGGAGAATCGATCGGGTTTTGAATCATGGTTGTATTCGAACGATGGTTTACCACACTATAACCGCTTGACCACTATGACCCATTGTACGACACACGAAAGTTCGTATATGGCTATTGTAATTGAAAAGCAGGTGGTCATTAGTCGAAATCATGAGTGGGACATAGAAACATGATAACTATAAAAAGATCACGATCATATATCCAGGTATCTGACACGTTTTATGTCCAACTTCCTTAATGGGAAAACAGCCTAAAAAGAGTCGTATTATAAATAGCTCGTAGGCAGCCGAAAGAGTTTTGCAGGTTTTTTTGTGTTAGCTTGTGTTATACGTCCGAGATAAACTGTGTGAAAACGTGATATTTTCCCATAAGTCCTTTCTCTGCTGCGTATGTCATCCATAACTTTGCATAATTGTGGTGTTACTTGCGCAAAAAAGCCGATAAATAACTGTGTTTACGCGGATTATTTTGTGCTTGCTGACATGTGTGGGATTACGTGTGCAACCCGGTTATAATGGATATTCATACGCGGAGTGAACCTGGCAAATACAGTTGACGTCACGACTGTCCTGATGACTCGAAACACAAGCATTGACTCGTAAGCACAGACGTCTAACGGAAGGTACATTTATTGTATTCATGGCAATGACTTATCCGGAAAGAATAAGCAGAGCCCAAACTAGAAACTGCAGTTATTTCTTCTATATAGTGTCATGGTCATTAGGGATTAAGCCAGAATTATTATTAATATAAAAACATATAATAAATAATTAAAATAATTATATTATTATGATTCGTACAATTTTGAAAATTGCAATGGGTTTTTAGTTCTCACAGAATCCCTCTATATTAACCAACACGTGTTCTGATGTTGTGACGATGCGTCATTTCAAACTTGATTCGAAACGTTCCCTCCAAAATTATTTATTCCTTCGTGAATCTGTTTCATCGATGTTCTTGTTTGTATTGTATGTAAATATCTCATTTAATTGGAGACGTCTGTTTCATAAACAGTGTTTTATCGTCTCATTATTGTGTTTAGATCAACAATCACTTCCAACGGTTCTTACGAGGAATGTCTTTCAACAATCCGCATATTCGAGTACAATAGTATTTTATATTCATATGCTACGACACTACGGGTAGGAGTTTACATCTACATATTGTATATCTGATATACTACGACACTACGGGTAGGAGTTTACATCTACATATTGTATATCTGATATACTACGACACTACGGGTAGGAGTTTACATCTACATATTGTATATCTGATATACTACGACACTACGGGTAGGAGTTTACATCTACATATTGTATATCTGATATACTACGACACTACGGGTAGGAGTTTACATCTACATATTGTATATCTGATATACTACGACACTACGGGTAGGAGTTTACATCTACATATTGTATATCTGATATATTACGACACTACGGGTAGGAGTTTACATCTACATATTGTATATCTGATATACTACGACACTACGGGTAGGAGTTTACATCTACATATTGTATATCTGATATACTACGACACTACGGGTAGGAGTTTACATCTACATATTGTATATCTGATATATTACGACACTACGGGTAGGAGTTTACATCTACATATTGTATATCTGATATATTACGACACTACGGGTAGGAGTTTACATCTACATATTGTATATCTGATATACTACGACACTACGGGTAGGAGTTTACATCTACATATTGTATATCTGATATACTACGACACTACGGGTAGGAGTTTACATCTACATATTGTATATCTGATATACTACGACACTACGGGTAGGAGTTTACATCTACATATTGTATATCTGATATACTACGACACTACGGGTAGGAGTTTACATCTACATATTGTATATCTGATATACTACGACACTACGGGTAGGAGTTTACATCTACATATTGTATATCTGATATGGTAACAACTTATTTCTTGATACTGTTGTGTTTTCTACACCGTCACTTGCTGTAGCGCTAAATAAAAACCACCGCAATGTTCTGAATTAAACCGACCCTGGTCCACAAAAGATATGAGCCCCCTGTCAAGATGGTCCACAAAAGATATGAGCCCCCTGTCAAGATGGTCCACAAAAAATATGAGCCCCCTGTCAAGATGGTCCACAGAAGATATGAGCCCCCTGTCAAGATGGTCCACAGAAGATATGAGCCCCCTGTCAAGGTGGTCCACATAAGATATGTGCCTCCTGTCAAGATGGTCCACAGAAGATATGAGCCCCCTGTCAAGATGGTCCACAGAAGATATGAGCGCCCTGTCAAGATGGTCCACAGAAGATATGAGCCCCCTGTCAAGATGACACTGACAACAACAGAAACATCAACGCCAATGTCAATGCAAACGATATCGACATGCGACTTCTACGATCTCGTGTAGACGATTTCTTGGTCGCGATGAACGTACATGATGTAACTTTATATGCGTCGCCACGTTTTATGCTTCTATATTCAGGTGCATGGCTAAATTTGCTTATTGTGCAGAAGAGAGTTGCCGTCTTTCTCCGTCGAGTAAAACGTCAAGTAAATCAAGCTATTTTCTCTTGTTACAAACGTTGAATCTGCATTGGTGGAAGGAATAAACAGACAGATCTGATGTATCAGTTTCCATGGTTCTTGCTCGCCACGGTTTTTTGGCGTCTAGACTTGTCGCATCGGAAAATGGAGACGATCATGTTTACAAGAGATCAATGGCGCCAGCGCAACAAGAGTAATGCGATTCAAAACATTGAAGGTAGAAGAAACATTTTAATTACATATATTAGCCAGCATCTGTGTGGACAACAACATCTGTGGGCCGTGAATAGGTTGAATCCATAAATATTTCGGAAATCGGAGTGCAACTTAAGGATTCGTCAAGGGGTTGGTGGCCTTCAGTCCCCTCAAATGTTCTTATTTCGGAGTATTAATCTTGGTTAAACCCTATGTGCTATGTTTTTGTCACAACCAATTTTAAACAGGATCAATATAGCCTACACAATCTTGTTCGACAGATTCGTACATTCTACATACGTCCGCCATTTTGGAAGCTTGACAGAACCTGTGGCTAATTACGTTGAAATCGTTCTTATTATAAATATAAATTTCGAGTGAATCAGCGTTGTACATACTCCACGCAGACGTGCCACTTTCCTTTGTCACCCATGCATTCGCGTAATCTCCATGTTAAGTCAAAACGGCGCAAAAGACGACCTATTGTATCCATCAATTTATTTATCCTCTATTCAGACATGACGACCGGTGTTTTTGCAATAACGTAAATTATCGAATAACATCTTATATATAATACATGTTAGCATGCAGCAAATTTACAGACATATGTGTAAATTATGTTTCACGTTGTACACGTTCTTGGGTCAGTTACAGGAGCTAGTTTGATCTATCGTTTAAGATATTTTAGTAGTCGAATTACGACGCAGTCAAGCAATTCATTTCGGCATGTTCGTGCGCACTGACTTACTACGTCCCACAACACGTCACCGCAACACCAGGGCCTCGCGACCACATCACTAATGCACGGACACATCACGATCTACGACAGGGACTGTTCCGAGAAAACGTCTTCTCTCCAAAAAAGAAAACGCGACAAGTAGTAGCACAGTCGAACTTCGCGTTAACCTCTGTTACACGGGGACATTTATGGTGCGAATATTTATGACCTTGCCTCATGCGAATGTTATAAACGCAGCCCAAACGGTAACACTGCGATAGTCCGAATTGTTTTCTATATATAGTAAAGCAAAATCAATCAGTACCGATGGATCGATGGTCAATGCGTCAGTGGATCATGCGATCGTGCTGATTGGATGGTGCGATGCATCGTGCATGCCGATGTCGTGCGATGCGATGCGGTGGGGCGCTGCGATTGCGAGCGAGGTGCTGGTGCGACTGCTGGAGGGCAGTCGAGCGGTGGCGTGGCGTGCGTGCGGCGGGCGGGGGCGGGCGGGCGTGGCGTGGCGTGCGTGCGTGCGTGCGTGCGTGCGTGCGTGCGAGCGAGCGTGGCGTGCGGTGGGTGCGTGGTGCGTGCGTGCGTGTGCGTGGGTGGCTGCGTGCGTGCGAGGGCGATGGCGTGGCGTGGCGTGGCGTGGCGTGGCGTGGGCGTGGCGTGGCGTGGCGTGGCGTGGCGTGGCGTGGCGTGGCGTGCGTGGCGTGCGTGCGTGGCGTGCGTGCGTGCGTGCGTGCGTGCGTGGCGTGCGTCGCGTCGCGTCGCGTGCGTGCGTACGCGTGACGCTACGCGACGCGTACGCTGACGCTGACGCTGCGCGATGGACGGCGTGCGATGTGCGATGCGGAGCGTGCGACGTGCGTGCAGCGTGCGTGCGGAGCGTGGCGTGGCGTGGCGTGGCGTGCGTGTGGCGTGTGGGTGGGTGGCGGGGTGGGGTGCGGGGGGGGGGTGGGTGGGCGTGTGGTGGCGTGGCGGGTGGCGTGGGGCGGTGGGGGGGGTGCGTCGTGGCGGGGGCGTGCGGTGGTGGGGTGTGTGGCGTGGCGGGCGTGGCGTGGCGCGTGCGTGCGCGTGGCGTGGGGGCGGGCGGGCGTGGCGTGGCGTGGCGTGGCGTGGCGTGGCGTGGCGCGTGGTGGGTGCGTGGCGTGGCGTGGCGTGGCGTGGCGTGGCGTGGCGTGGCGTGGCGTGGCGTGGCGTCGCGTGGCGCGGCGTGGCGTGGCGTGGCGTGCGCGTCGCGTCGCGTCGCGTCGCGTCGCGTCGCGTCGCGTCGCGTCGCGTCGCGTGGCGTCGCGTCGCGGCGTCGCGTCGCTGGTCGCGTGCGTGGCGTCGGCGTACGTGGTCACGTCACGTCACGCGCGCGACGCGCGCGTCGTCGCTCGCGTCGCGTCGGTGGGCGTCGGTACGCTACGCTACGCTACGCTACGCTACGCTACCCTCCATACGGTGTGGTATATAGCACCAAACGAGGACCTGTCATTACATTACATTTCATTTCTCGTTCTCAGCGGAAGTCATAAACGTGTTTTATGTTTAAACAGTACCAAGTAATATCGCAAATGCCACCCGTAAAGACCGCAGATAAGTGCGTCGATACAAAGCTTTTTATTATTTATAATAACAATAAACGATAGGTTCAATCACCTGTCTTGTCTTATTGAAGAGCACGACAGATAATTGTGGGCGATATGTTTTCCCCGCACCAAGTGCATGTACATTCACCTACTACAATGCACCGGTCGACCCACTGAACAAGCGTATGCTCATGACCGGAAGTGGTCAGCTTGTCTGCCATCTCTCATGACAGATACAGTTACACTATCACAACCCGCGAATGAGTTGCTCGAAAATGTGATAAACACACACGTCACACTTGCAAGCTGGTACATATTCTCCCTACGATATGTACAATTCTAACGCCGCACGATTTCCTAGTTGAAAGTATTTGAACGAGATTAAGGATTTAAATAATGATTTAAATAATTTCAGCTCAATCAATCAAAAATCAGTTAATTAAAAAGAAAACAATTACTTAATACAAATATGTATAATTGATATTGTTCTAAGAAAACGACGACATCACTTTCACGATTGATTGCGTGAAAAACAACAGATTTCTTGGGTATTGCAATCGATTTCAACAGATCACTTTTGAAAGGGCTGACATACCATATCATTAATTTCATTTTAAGCACAAGTTATACATTAATAGTTCGTAGTTTTAATCCAAAATATTATCTCACATGTGTAATTAGAGCATGGCAAACAAAATAATGTTCATGCAATGTTTGCCTCGGGACTAAATTCACCCACTCCAATGCACCGAACGACCCGCGTTGTACTACACTGAGTGTTCTCTTGACCGCGCACGGACACGGTCAGGCCATCGACCGCCTTCTCCCACCATCGCTCCAGCCCCATTATCACAACCCGAGAATGCCAGACCCGAGAATGCAGGGCGTTCACGCATGGAAGCGAATCACTCGAAGTCAATGGGACACGTATCGTCTTAATTAATCTCGGCATTTTATCGAGTGTAACTGACACTTAGATCCGGGCTTCGAAAGACACGACTTCCGCGCGCGACCGGAGGTGTTAATCTCGGCAATCTACGAGGAAATAGAAATGTCAGCTCGCGTCTCGAGCGACAGTTCTAAGGTCGCTTCCGAGCGTGTCCGACTGGTCGGGGAGCGTTGTAGCGAAAGGGGAACGTTCTCGCCCGCGCTAATAATGAGAAATCGGCGCACGCCACGCGCGCCACGCGCGCCCATTTATGTCCTCTCGTAGACTCAAGACGGAAATGAAATTATGAATGATTCCTCGCGAAAGCGGACGGCCTGGAATGTAGTGAGGGATAAATTTGGAACACGTCTGTGTGTATATTTGTGAATGAATCATGCGATCGTGTGTGTGTAGTATATTGGAAGGGAAGCGCGTAGGCGTGTGTAGAATTGCATTGACACTACGATACTATGATATGGATGCCAAATTATATGTATCTACATGCGTTTATGCAAGTGGACTGCCTATGTGCATTATCTGTCTGTCTGTCTGTCTGTCTGTCTGTCTGTCTGTCTGTCTGTCTGTCTGTCTGTCTGTCTGTCTGTCTGTCTGTCTGTCTGTCTGTCTGTCTGTCTGTCGGTCGGTCGGTCGGTCGGTCTGTCTGTCTGTCTGTCTTTCTGTCTGTCTGTCTGTCTGTCTGTCTGTCTGTCGGTCGGTCGGTCGGTCGGTCGGTCCGACCGTCCGTCCGTCCGTCCGTCCGTCCGTCCGTCCGTCCGTCCGTCCGTCCGTCCGTCCGTCCGTCCGTCCGTCCGTCCGTCCGTCCGTCCGTCCGTCCGTCCGTCCGTCCGTCCGTCCGTCCGTCCGTCCGTCCGTCCGTTCCGTCCGTCCGTCCGTCCGTCCGTCCGTCCGTCCGTCCGTCCGTCCTGTCCGTCCGTCCGTCCGTCCGT